>JAPFFP010043495.1:0-13190 GCA_026153255.1 Solanum medicagineum | reverse complement strand
TCCATATAAGCATGATTTACTACGAGCATCTTCCATGCATGCCATATTGCTATATGTACTCATTGCCTATGCTTATGAATTTTGATTATGTTTCTCTCACTTTTTGTATTGCATCCTACATACTTAGTACATTCAAACGTACTAATGTATACTCTATGCCTACATGATGCCAATATGTAGGAACTGGAGCACCACTTGATCCTCCTCCTCCATGGGGCTAGTACGATTGTCTCTCAAGCTTGTTGGTGAGTCCTCCATTCCGGGGACGTTGCTTATGACCTCTTTCTTTGTACTAAGACTATCTTTCTTTTATGTATGTATTGACTAAGAGGGTTAGCCCGATTGTTTTTCTTGGCCCCCATCTTATCTATGTAGTAGAGGTATTGCTGGACATGTTATGTATCTATGCTATTAGTCTTGACTCTCTTGTTCCTTGATGTTATGATATGGAAGTTTACCCTATGTCCCAATTGCCTTGTTTATGCTTATCTCTTGTTGTCATTTCAATTGCTTCCATGACCAAAGATGTGTAATAATATGCTATTAGGCTTGTTTGATGTTCCTTTAGGTTCCTCATTCGCCGATCATTTCTAGGCCCTAGGCTTGGCTCGTGACAGTATGCCCTCTAGTTCAACTAACTCTCTAAATATACTCCACAATTGGTTGCCGACCTGAGGTCTAGGATGAACAAATTTGTGATGGAGGTATCCCATTTGGTTAATGAGGAGTGTCGTGCCGCTATGTTGATAAGTGACATGGATTTGTCCTGCCTAATGACATATGCCGAACAAATGGAGGAGGAGAAATTTAGAAAAAGGAGGAGTGGTGAGGCTAAAAGTGCCTGTTTTGATGGTAAGTTCCAAAGTCTCAATGGTGGCTAGTTTCATCAAGGCCAAGGGTCTTCTAATGCTCCTAATAGAAAGTTTGCCAATGACAACCCAAGGGTCCAAAGTGATGGTGGTGTGGTGCCTAATTCTATGTGTCCAAAGTGTGGTATGGGTCATAGTGGCCCATGCTTGAGGGATACTAATGCTTATTATAGTTGGGGGGAAGTGGGGCATAAGGTGATGGATTGCCCTCGTAACTGGAACAAAGGTAAGGATGTTTGTCCACAAGGTGCTAATGCAGTTCCTAGGGGGAGAGGTGGGCAACAAGTTGGTGCCCTGTCACGACCTAAGCTTAGGGCCTAGATGTGACACGACGCAAGGGGAACCCGAAGGGACTCCAAGCAAGCATCTTAGGACATCATTACACATCCTTGGTCGCGGAAGCAATAAAATATTAATAAGAGATAGCAAATAGGGATAACCGGGGCTAAGAGACATCTTATCATAAACAACAAGAGTCAAAGCTTATAACATTACACATGACATGTCTAACAACACCTCTACAAAATAGATAAGAGCGGAGGCCAAGACAAGCAGCTGGGCTCACCTCATAGTCAACGTATATATAAAAGAAAGATAGTCTTAAAACATAGCATGAGATCATAAGTAGAGTCCCAAGAATGGAGGACTCACCAACTTTCACGACCCAAGCCTAGGGCCTAGACGTGACACGGCGCAAGGGGAACCTGAAGGGACCCCAAGCAAGCCTCTTAGAGCATCATTACACATCCTTGGTCGCGGAAGCAATGAATCAAGCATCAAGAGATAAAATAATGGGGAAACCGGGGCTATGGGAAAACACTTCCATATCATCATAGTCAAGAGACAAGACTCAAGCGCATATCATAGTTACATAACATGTCCAACAAGCACCTCTATTACATAGATAAGATCGAGGACCAAGACAAAGTAACTGGGCTCACCCTCATAGTCAAAATAGACAATAAAGAAAAATGTCTCAATACATGATAGGAGAAACATAGACTAAGGTCCCTGAAGTGGAGGACTCACCAACTAGTTTGAGTAGCACTGAACTAACCACATGGAGGAAGATGCTCAAGCGGGGCTCCGGTTCCTACATGGTGACATCATGTAGGCGTAGAGTATGCATTAGTACGTTTGAATATACTAAGTATGTAGGATGAAATGCAACAAGTGATAAGCACCATGAACAAAATGCATAACATAGGCAATAGATAAACATCTAGGAATATGACATGTATGAATGATGCTTGAAGTAAACCATGCTTATATAGAACACAATCCATGTGTAAGGAGAGACCACATTAGTGAATATCCAAGGCCTACCAACTCCTTGAGATGCGCATGAGGTACAAACCCCTTCATGTGGTTGATGAGGTATAAACCCCTCAATATGGTTATCAAGGTACAAACCCCTCGACATGGTTGCAAGGGCCTGTCACCTCCCGAGTGAGGCGATTGAGGTACAAACCCCTCAACACGGTTACCCGGGCCTACAACCTTCTGAGTGAGGCTTGGTCATTTTCCCAACACTATAGAGATAATATCAAAAACATACATTCCTTTTTTCATCATATAGTCATTCAACTCATAAGACATGCATTGAACCTTCACTTCCTCAAGAAACCATAACCAATCATTTTATCAAACACTTGGCTGCTATGTAGCACTAGTGTAAAACCATGCAATTCAAGAGTGGAATCATGCTAGAGAATTCAGTGTAAAACCATAAATAGATACTTGGTAACACCCTCAAGCAATATACATTGAAACCCTTCATCAAATCTCTTAATAGATCTTAGATTTATAGCTCAAAACATGCTAAAACAGTCACAATTTCATGAAACCCCAACATAGTGTGAAGTGAAATTCATAATAAGTAAGACCCATGAGTAAATAAACTTTAAATCATGCAATTTAGGGTAAAATGATGCTTGGCTATCATGGGTGAAAGGAACCCATGAAAGAAATCCACATACATTAGCTTTTGGAGAATCCTTAAAGAAGATTGGAGATGGAGACTTGAAGCTTGAATGAGAACCTTAAGATCCAGATGAGTTTTGGGACTTGATTTTGGAGAGAAATATGAGTCTAAGTGTTTGAGTGAGTATTGGGGAATGTCTTGAATGATATGAGGGTGAAGTACGCTAAGTATAGGTATTTTCACGTTTGGGAACACTTAGGCCCAAGACTTAAAAGCCTTGGATCAAACTTGAAAAACTGCACAAAAAATGCATAGGAGCCAGCCCTTGGCGCGTCACACCAGGGGCACGGATTGCTCACTGGAAATCGCATTTTTGCGATTTTTAAATTTTGCTATGGTTTATCTTAAATCGGGGTTAGACTTATTCTCCACTTAATTTGACCCCCTGAATAAGAATATGAAGTTGAATTTTTGATATCATACACGGATTTTGAGATACAGGGAAATTACGATTCCGAGTACTTTCGAGGCACATTTTCGGACACTTTTTGAGGTCGTTTCAATCTGCCCCTTGGGAATATTTGTCCCCGAATGTCAAAGAAATGCATATAAGAGACTTAAACATGATAATTTCAGCCCATATAAGTATGCAATAATGCACTTAAACATCATCTTGAAAATCTCAATATAAGTGTAAAAATATCATGAACTTGTCAATTTAAACATGAATGTATGCAAATGTCATTAGCTAAACTTAGACTTCAAATCACATAGGGTACTTAGATTCATACCTTAGGCTTGAGTGGAGTAGAAAAGATAAGGATACTACTTTTTCATGTCCACTTCGGCCTCCCATGTAGCACTTTCAACTTGTTGATTTCTCCAAAGGACTTTAAAGGAAGCCACATCCTTGTTCCTCAACCTCTTCACTTGTCAATCCAAAATCTGAACCAACCTCTTCATAGGTCAAATTGTCTTCCACAACACCCACAAAATCAAAGGGCACAATAGTATTGTCACGACCCAAATAGGGCCTAGATGTGACATGACGAATGGGGAGCCCGAAGGGTCCCCAAACAAGGCCTTTAACTTATCATTACACATCATTGGTTGCGGAAGCATTTAAATGACATAAAAGAGTAGAAATAGGGGCAATGAGACTAAGAGGAAAGCTTGAACAACATAATAATCAAAGGACAAAGAGTCAAGGCTCATATCATAGATACATAGTATGTCCAACAACACCTAAAATACACAGATAAGAGTGGGGGACAAGACAAAGCAATGGGGCTCACTCTCATAGTCAAAACAGAAAATAAAGAAGAGTGTCTGAATACTTAATAAGAGAAACATGTACTAAGGTCCTTGAAGTGGAGGACTCACCAACTAGCTTGAGTAGGACTGAACTAGCTATGTGGAGGAGGAGGATGATTAACTTTGGCTTTGATCCCTACATAGTGCTATCATATAGGCAAGAGTATGTGTTAGTACATTTAAATGTACTAAGTATGTAGGATGCAATGCAACAAGAGATAGGCATCATAAGCTAAATGCATTACAATAGGCAATAGGCATAATATAGCAATATGACATGTATAATCAATGCTTAAGTAAAACATACGTAAGTAACTCATGCTTATATAGGATATCATATGTGTAGAAGACACCAAGCTAGATTTCCAAGGTACAAACCCCTCGGTTGGTTGATGATGGTTTCGCCCTATCATCCCAGTGGTGTGGTACAAACCCCTCACGTAGGTGATGATAACCACACCTTATCACCATAGTGGCGAAGTACAAACCCCTCACATGGTTGATGAGTATAAACCCCCACCCCGGTTGATGATTATAAACCCCCACCTTGGTTACCCGGGATCTTGTCCCCTCGGATTGGGTATGGTCTGCAACACTTTATATAGAGTATATCATATACATAAGCTCATTTCATCATCATAACATCATTCATATCATCTCTCATCCTTTGAACCTTCAATTCCTCAAGAAACTATAGCCGGACATTTTATCAAACACGGGTGTGTAATTGGTCTACAACACCATGCCATTTAGAGATAAAATCATGCAAGAAATCCATTATAAAACTGTCAATCAACACCTTGCAACACCCTCAAGCAATATAAACCAAAACCCCTCATCAAAGCTTACAATAGATCCAAGATTTATAGGTTAAAACATAGCAAAATAATCACAACTTTACATAGCTTCAACATAGTTCATAGACATGTTCATACTAGTAACCCAATTTGTAAAATCAACTTTAAATCATGCAAATTGAATAAAAAGGAGATTAGGGAACCATGGGTGAAAGGACCCAATGGTTGAAACCTACATACCTTAGCTTTGGAGAGTTTATTGAAGAAGATTTGAAATGAAGGCTTGAAGCTTGAATGAAATCCTTAGATCCGGATGAGTTTTGGGACTCTTGAATCTTGAGAAAGACTTGGGGCTTGACTTGGTTTCCTTGAATTCCAACAAGACTTGAAAACCTTGAGAATGGATGGAGAATTTGATGAAGATTAAAGAGGAATTGATAGGTTTTGGGACTCAAAACGGCTTGAAATTGAGGGATTTTTGTGTATATAGATATAGGGTTATTACCCGATTGCCCTGGAGTAAAAAGAACAATTTTCAGAAATTTTTGAACTCGTCCTTATCAAGTACGCATCGCGGACTCGTTGCGGACAACTACTATTTTTGCGAAGTTTCACCAACAATTATTTTTCTTAGCACAGACAAAGTATACCTTGTAGGTACTCATTTTCCCACACAGTTTTGCCCTCTGAACAAGAATATGAAGTTGGATTTGTAAAATTCTACAGGATTTTGAGATATTGAAAAAAAAATACATCATAGGGTCTTTCCGAGCTACGTGGAGGGGTGTTCAAATATCCCCGATTTGAGATATAAGGGAATTGCGATTATTGGCGCATTCCTAGGCAAGTGTGGGGCTTTTCAATATCTCCCCTTGGGAACATTCATTCCCGAATGTTGAAGAAACATACATAAGAAGAATAATCATAAAAAAATCAGCCCCAACAAGAATGCTACAATAATTTAAAACACTATTTTCCAAATCTCAACTTAAGTGTCAAAAATCATCATGAACTTGTCAACATGAACATGGATGCATGAAAATGACATAGGGGCTGAAGCATAAGACTTGAAATCATATGAAGCGGTTCAACCTGTTATCATAAGCTTGAATAGAATGAAAGAAGTATAGATATCACTTTTTCATGCCCGCTCCGGCTCCCCGAGTGATACTTTCGACTTGACAATTATTCCAAAGGGCCTTGATGAACACTACCCCCTTACCAATCAACTTCTTCAACCCTTCCATCCAATACCTCTACTGGGACCTCTTCCTAAAGCAACTTATCCTCCACAACACCCACAATCTTACAAGTTCTATAGCACTAGAGTCACCACCACATCCTTTCAACCTAAAAGCATGAAAATCGAAAAAACCATAATCATACCATAGGCAATTGCCAAACTTATGCAACCTCACTAACCTCCCTTTACACTTTATAAGGACTCACAATCCTCAACTCAATTCTCAACCTTCAATACACCTAATCCACTTGGTACCATAACCACCATCTTCCCCTTGGGAAACAACCTCCACTTTATCATCTTCTCACCCAAAACTTCCAACTCTACTAAGGCAGAATCAAGGCCTTGCCTAATCTAGACCTCCTAACCCAAGGATATTTGGAACCATCAAGAATGCTACCCCACTATGCTCAAATTCCTTCAACCTAACTTCCAATTTAACCAACCGATGGACCCCACTGGTTTCCTCTTTGCCACTATCAACAAACATGCTAGGCTACCTAGAGCACCGACCGCAACATTAGCCTTACCAGGGAAAAATAGTGCACACTCATTCATAATCCATAAAGAATTCTAACCACCTTCTTGCTATCCACAATGCACACCTATCATATTTAGCAAACAACCTCTCATCCTCCAAGACTTGCAACACTACCCCCAAATGATTCACAAGCTCTAAACAAATCAATACCCTATCACTAGAGACCACCACAAACATATCAAGGTAGGGTTTTAAGACCCTATTCAAGAAACCCACAAACACCACCGGTGCATAAGTCAACCAAACAACTCCATCAATACCAATAATGCTCACTCCTAATCCGAAAAGACACCTAGGGATATCACCTGCGTTCATCCCGACTTGGGGACAAAACCTGAACCAAATATCAACCTTAGAAAAGTGACTAACCCATTGTAGTTGACCAAATAGATTGTTAATCGTTAACCATCATATTACAACCTTATGGATTATACACTCATTAAAAGCATGCTATATAAGTAGCAAAACCACCTCAAGACCTCTAACACATCAAACTAAGTCCAACTAAGATCCCAAGACAAAAGTCTATGCAACAATAACATGGGGCAACCCTCAAAGATCTCTCCTAGCAACTATAGACTCATGCAACCATCTGAGACACCCATGAATCCTATTAGCACAAAGGAATAACATAAGAGATAGTAACTGCTGGACCTATCAAATCACCCTACTCAAAATGTCTGTTATAACTTAGGCCTTACTTAGGGTCAACTAAGTCATAGAGAAGTAATAGAAGATAACCTATTCACAACCTCCGGTATTACCCTACTAAGCCCATGAAGCTCCTAATATCCGATGGGTTCAAAGGTCTGGGCTAATCTCTAATCACCTTCGTCTTACTAGGGTCTACTTTAATACCATCAGCCGATACCACACGACCTCGGAAGGCAACCTCTTACAACCAAACTCCCACTTCTCCTATTTAGCACCCAACTTCATTCCTTAAACTTGTAGTTTACCCTCAATTGACTCACATGCACTACCTCATTAGGGAACGAAGCATCCAATCATCACCAAAACCACCATGAACCTATTAGAGTAGGGACTAATGATCTTACTCATGAGACTTATAGGCATAACCAGTGTACTAGTGAAACCAAAAGACACTACCCTAAATTCAAACATCAAAAAGGGACATTCAACACCTCATCTATCATCAACGACAATTCTATAAACAAAACAACTTAGGTTCAACATCTCCGTTTCTCACAAGATGATAAATGTAACCCCTTAGAGACCAATTGTACATTAAGACATGAAATGGACCTACCTTCCTTGCTATTACTTAACAAGCTCCCACTCAAAGATGGGCTCACTAGGGAATCAAGATCTAACTCTGTGGGTCCCACCATCCATGAAGACACAGCATGCATGCAACCATCCCTTCCCTAGAATGTCTTCAAATCCACCACATCAACTTTAACAAACCACAAAGCAAGACCTTATGCAATATAAACCCCGGACCAACACCTATGAACCTTCTAGCAATAATATACTCAATAAAAGGATAGAAACCAAAGGTCCACACAACAATTTAGGCACACAAGAAGCCCCACTAGCAACTAAAAAGAATAGAGAAGAAATACGACACACCGGGCCTATTAGTGATGCACATCAAAGCCAATGGAACTTTAACTTACTGGTAATAGCATCGGGCATCTCATCCCCTCTTTGAGCCACTTGACCAACATGACCACCTCGATCCAAAAGTTGACCAACTTTACACCTCTTTTGTACAAATGGACAATCCACTAGCTTGTGACCCACTTTACTACATCCAAAGCAAGCACTAGTATTCCTCCAACACGAGCCACCGTGGTTCTTCCCACTCCTTCGACACTTGGGACTAGTCATCCCACCATCACCACCTTTTGGTTGAGCAAGAGGGATTCCACTAACCTTGGGCTCAAATCCACCATAACCCAAGCAAGCATTAGACTTTTTCAAACTTAGGCCACCATGGCCCTCCTCACACTTTCGGCATTCAGGCCTTTCCACCCCCTCATCACCTCTTTTACCCATTTTACGCTTATGAGGACACTCCTTTACTGTATGATCCATCTCCCCATAACCATAACAAGCATTAGTACCTTTTAAAGATGGGCCATCATGGCCTCAACCACATTTTGAGCACCTAGCATAAGGCACCACACCACCTTTAGCTCTCTCCTTGGAACTTTGGAATTTAGCCTCAACACAGGCCCTTTTGGCCTCACTACCTCTCCCCTCACCACTAAAATCTCGGGAGCACCCACTTGTTGATTGAGTTGAGTTGCCAATGTTGTCATCGCTTTGGCCATTACCCATAGAGCATTTCAAACCTCCGCATTCGATATATAACCATCTTGAGTAGCCTGAGATATATCCTTAAATGTAATGGTTAAGGGTTAGCAATAAGCCTTAGGAGACCTAACTCTATCGCATGACTTAGATCATGAAGAAGTGAAACATTTTCTATAACGCCTCATAGCCTCCTAGTCATAGTTGTGGTGCACAACACAACCATAAATAAGACTCTAATCGATGCGGTGTGTTGGAATCCGAAGAGCTAACAACCTAGTACTCTGATACCAAGTTTGTCACGACCTAAAATAGGACCTAGACGTGACATGGCCAATGGGGAGCCCGAAGGGTCCCCAAACAAGCCTATACTACATAGATGAGAGCGGGGGCCAAGACAAAGGAACTGGGCTCACCCTCATAGTCAAAATAGAAAATAAAGAAGAGTCTCTCAATACATAATAAGAGAAACATATACTAAGGTCCCCGAAGTGGAGGACTCACCAACTAGCTTGAGTAGTACCGAACTAGCCACGCGGAAGAGGAGGATGATCAACTTGGGCTCTGATTCCTATATGGTGATATCATGTAGGCAAGAGTATGTGTTAGTATGTTTGAATGTACTAAGTATGTAGGATGCAATGCAACAAGAGATAGACATCATAATCTAAATGCATAACAATAGGCATAATATAGTAATATGGCATGTATGATCAATACTTAAGTAACACATGCTTAAGTGACTCATGCTTATATAGGTTATCATATATGTAGAAGAGACCAAGCTAGATTTCCAAGGTACAAACCCCTCGGTTGGTTGATGATGGTTTCATCCCATCATCCCGATAGTGTGGTACAAACTCCTCACATAGTTGATGATAATCACACCTTATAACCATAATGGCGAAGTACAAACCCCTGACATGGTTGATGAGTACAAAGCCCCACCTCAGTTGATGAGTACAAACCCCCACCTCGGTTACTCGGGTTCTTGTCCCCTCAGATCGGGTATGGTCTAATGCAACACTTTATATAGAGTATATAATATACATAGGCTAATTTCATCATCATAACATTATTCATACAATATCTTATTCTTTGGACCTTCAATTCCTCAAGAAACTATAGCCGAACTTTTTATCAAACACTTGGCGGTTGTGTAATGGGGGTACAAGACCATGCAATTTAGAGATGAAATCATGCAAGAAAATTCATTGTCAAACCATCAATCAACACCTTGCAACACCTCCAAGCAACATACACCAAAACCCCTCATCAAATATTACAATATATCTAAGATTTATAGCTCAAAACATAGGAAAACAACCACAACTTTTCACAGCTTTAACATAGTTCATAAACATGTTCATACTAGTAAAACCATTTGTAAAATCAATTTTAAATAATGCAAATTGAGTAAAAAGGAGATTAGGGAACCACAGGTGAAAGGACCTAATAGTTGAAACCCACATACCTTAGTTTTGGAGAGTCTCTTGAAGAAGATTTGAAATGGAGGCTTGAAACTTGAATGAAATTCTTAGATCCGGATGAGTTTTGGGACTCTTGAATCTTGAGGAGGACATAGGGCTTGACTTGGTCTCCTTGAATTCCAACAAGACTTCTTGAAAACCTTGAGAATGGATAGAGAATTTGATGAAGATTAGAGAGGAATTGAGAGGTTTTTGGTTGGTTTTTAGGGCTTAAAATGGCTTGACATTAAGGGGTTTTCGTGTATATAGGTACAGGATTATTACCCAATTGCCTTGGAGTAAAAAGAACAATTTTAGAAAATTTTTGAACTAGTCCGCGTCAGGTCCGCATCGCGAACCCATCGTGGACAGCTACTATTTTTGCAAAGTTTCATGAAAAAATTATTTTTCTTGGCATGGACAAAGTATAACATGTAGGTACTCATTTGCCTACCCAATTTTGCCATCTGAACAAGAATATGAAGTCAAATTTGTGAAATTCTACACGGATTTTGAGATATTGAAAAAAATATATCATAGGGTCTTTCTGTGCTACGTGGAGGGGTGTTTAAATATCACCGATTTGAGATATAAGGGAGCTACAATTATAGAGGAATTCCTAGGCAAGTGTGGGGAGTTTCAAGCATTAGGGTCTCCCACACATTTTCTCAACATGGATACATGAAAGACCGGATGAACCAAATCCATCTCACTAGGCAATTCCAACTCATAAGCTACTTTGTGAATCCTCCTCATCACCTTATAAGGACCCACATACCTGGGACTTAACTTGCCCTTCTTACCAAAACAAACCACACCCTTCATGGGTGATACCTTGAAATAAAGCCAATCACCAACTTTGAATTCAAGATCCCTTCTCCTCACATCGACACAGGTCTTTTGGCCATTTTGGGCTGTCTTCAACATCTCCCTAATCATCCTAACCTTCTCAAGAGCCTCCATAACCAGATTTGGTCCCAACATAGCCACCTCTCCAACTTCAAACCACCCAACCTGTGATCTATAATGTATACCATAGAGAGCCTCAAAAGGAGCTATACGATGCTAGAATGATCGCAATTGTTGTAGGCTAACTCAATCAATTGAAGATGATCATCCTAAATACCCTTAAGCTCCAATACACAAGCCCTAAGGATATCCCCAAGTGTTTGGATAGTTCTTTCATCTTGGCTATCCGTTTGAGGGTGAAAGGCCATACTAAGTTTAACCTTTATACCAAGACCCCTTTGGAAAGACCTCCAAAAATGTGAAGTAAATTGAGCACCGCGATCCGATATGATGGACAAAGGAACCCATGCAATCTCATCAAGTCATAGATGTACAACCTAGCATAATCTTTAGCTTCATATGTGGTTTTACCCGGTTGAAAGTATGTCGATTTCGTCATCTTATCAATCACAACCCAAATGGAATCAAAATCCTTTCTAGTCTTGGGCAACCCAAGTACAAAATCCATATTAATCTGTTCCGACTTTCAAGTAGGAACCTCTATGTCTTGGGTCAGGCCACTCAGCCTTTGATGTTCGGCTTTGACTTTTTTGGCAACTATGACAACCGAAAACAAATATTACAATGTCCCTCTTCATGCCTCCCCACCAATACACCTCTCTCAAATCTCTATACATCTTAGTATAATCAGGGTGAATAGAATAGGAAGAACCATGAGCCTCATCAAGAATCCTCTCTCTCAAGCCATCAACAAAAGGCACACACCACCTACCTTGGTATCTGAGTGTACCGTCTCCTCCTTGGGAGAAAACCTCCACCTTCCCATCACTAACCAAGGCCTTCAATTCTAACAAGGAGGGATCAAGGTCTTGCTAAGCTTGCACCTCCTCAACCATGGAAGAGTTAGAACCATCAACAACAACACCACCATTATCAACCTCTTCTAACCTAACTCCCAACCTAGCCAACCTATGGGCCTCTCTAGCCACCTCCTTATCACCACCATCAACATGAACTAGGCTACCCATAGACACCCTACACAAAGCATCTGCCACAACATTAGCCTTACCGGGATGATAATGCACACTCATATCATAGTCTTTAAGAAGTTCTAACCACCTTCTTTGCCTCAAGTTAAGATCTTTTTGAATGAAGACATATTGGAGGCTCTTATGATCGGTGAACACATCAACATACACCCCATACAAATAATGACGCAAAATTTCAAAGAAAAAACCATGGCGGCCAATTTAAGATCATGAGTAGGATAATTCTTTTCATGCACATTGAGTGGCCTTGAAGCATAGGCTATCACCTTTAACATTTTGCATCAGAAATGTAACATCCCACACCTTACAATACTAGTACAATTCAAATGAAACATGACATGGTTAGGAAAAATTGACGCTAAATTTTAAAAGTGCTTGAATCTCGTGTTAAAGGGCTCTATATGCGTCTAGCGCTTAAGAGGGTCGAGTGTATACATGTTTTGTGTTGAAATGAGGATATTACGACCTTAAATGAAGTAAAAGAATTGAGGTGCTTGTAGGACTTAGTAAACAAGTAGGTGAGTCACCTACTTGCTTAGGTTAAATTTGTTAGTTAAATGGAGACGAGGCTCGACGTCGAATTTGTCTAAGTTCGATTATGAATAAAGTCCGTGTTAAGAGTGTAACTTTGTCCCATGGATTACCATCCTAAGGGGGTTATATGATCAGCCCAAGAAGGATATAAAGGAAGCCCAAGACCATTACAATATTCTTAGCAAATTAGGCCCAACTAGT
>JAPFFP010043494.1:0-13190 GCA_026153255.1 Solanum medicagineum | reverse complement strand
CTCTCTTCATACTATCCCACCAATACACTTTCCTCAAATCTCTATACATCTTTGTCGAATCTGGTGAATGGAATAGGAAGAATTATGAGCCTCATCTAAAATCTTCTTTCTCAAGTCATAAACACTAGGCACACACAATCTACCCTGGTACTTAAGGGAACCATCTCCCCCTTGGAAGAAAACGTCCACTTTACCATCTCTCACCAAGGCCTTCAATGCTAACAAGGCGAAGTCAAGCTCTTGCTTTTCCTTCACGTCTTCAATCAAGGAAGATTTAGAACCATCAACAACTACTACACCACCATTGACAACTTCTTCCCACCTAACCCCCAATCTAGCCAACCGATAGAACCTCTCTAGCAACCTCTTTGTCACCATCATCAACATGAGCTAGACTACCCATAGACACCCTACTTAAAGCATTAGCCACAATATTAGCTTTGCCAGGGTGATAATGCACACTCATATCATAATCATTAAGAAGCTCTAACCACCTTCCCTGTCTCAAGTTAAGATCTTTTAGAGTGAACACATATTAGAGACTTTTATGATCGGTAAACACATCAACATGGATCCTATACAAGAAGTGATGCCAAATTTTCAAAGCAAATACAATGGCTACTAACTCAAGATCATAGGTGGGGCAATTCTTCTCATGTACTTTAAGTTGTTTAGAGGCATACATTATCACCTAACCACTTTCCACCAACACACACCCCAAACCAATTATTGAGGCATCAATATACAAAACAAACCCTTCCAACCCTTCTGGTTAGAGCCAAGATAGGAATGGAGACAAGATTATCTTTCAATGTTTGGAAACTCTTTTCACACTCATCAGTCCACACAAATTTTGCCTTCTTTTAGGTCAACTTAGTCATGGGAGAAGCAATAGAAGAGAAGCCATTTAAAAACCTCCGGTAATAACCCGCCAAACCCAAGAAACTTCTAATGACCGATGGAGTCAAAGGTCTAGGCCAATTTCTAATCATATCCATCTTCTTAGGATCCACCTTAATGCCATCACCCGACACCACATGCCCAAGAAAAGAAACCTCTTTCAACAACTCACATTTTTCATATTTAGCATACAATCTCTCCTCCTTCAAGATTTGCAATACCTCCTCCTCACGATGGGAATAGATCAGGATATAATCAATAAAAAGCACCATAAAATGCAAAGTGCCATACCTAGTCCGGAAGACCATCTTGTGAATGTCACACACCCTCACTTTCACTTGGTGATACCCGAACCAAAGATCAATCTTAGAGAAGTGACTAGCCCCTTCAAGTTGATCAAAAACGTCATCGATCCTTGGTAGAGGGTACTTATTCTTGATGGTGACTCTATTAAGTTGACAGTAATCAATGCACATTCTAAGAGAACCATCCTTCTTATTCCCAAACAATACCAATGCACCCCAAGGGGACTTACTAGGCCTTATAAAACCCTATTCAAACAAATACCTCAATTGCTCTTTTAAATCCTTCAATTCCGCCGGGGCCACACGCTAAGGGGGGATAGAAATGGATTGAGTATGGGGAAGAAGGTCTATACCAAAATCTATTTCCCTTTCAAGAGGAATACTAGGAATCTCATCGGGAAAGACATCTAGGAACTCATTAACCATCGAAACTGACTTTATAGGAAGGACTTTGGACTCAATATCTGTAACCCTCACAAGATGATAGAGACAACCCTCAAAAATTAAATTTTGGGTTTTAATGCAAGAAATGAATCTACCCATGACCGCCACATCACGACTTTCCCACTTAAGGACGAGTTTATTTTGGAATTGGAATTTGACCCTATAGGTTCTACAATCAATAGAAGCATAATATACATGCAACCAATCCATCCCAAGAATGACATCAAAATCCACCATATCTAATTCAACAAAATCACAAGGCAACATTTTATGCAAGATGAATAGGGGACAATTTCTACAGACTCTTTTATCAACAATAGACTCACCAATGGGGTAGACACTTCATAGGGTTCACACAATAAGTTGGGGCTAACATAAAGCTTTTTGGCAACGAAAGGAGTAATAAAGAAAGAGTGGCACCTAGATCTATCAAAGCATACACATCAAAATCAAAAACCCTTACCATACCAGTGACGACATTGGGTATCTCATTCACCCCATGTCTCCCTTGAAGAAAATAGAATCTATTTTGCCTCGATGCACCCCCTTGTTGGCCTCCTCTTCCCCTTTGACCTGAATTTGAACCTTGGCCTTGTGGACGACCATTCCCACCCTTGGGTTGAGCATTGGGACAATCAATAACCTTGTGGAAAACTTTTTCACAACCAAAGCAAGCATTTGAATTTCTCAAATAAGGACCACTATGATTCTTTTAACAAGTTGGGCTTTACCACTCCTCCATTACCTCCTTGGAACCTTTGATTAGGCACCCTATCATTGGTAACTTCTTGTTGGAAGAATTGGATGACCCTTGGCCTTGGAACTTGTGGCCTTGAGGAAACCGGCCACCATTAAAACCTTGGAATCCACCTTCAAAACAAGCCCTCTTGGCCTCACCAACTCTTCTCTTTCTAAGCTTTTCCCCCTCCAATTTTTCGGCATGTGTCATGAGGCGGGACAATCCATACTACCTACAAGGATGGTGGTTTGATACTCCTTATTCACCAAATTGGATACACCCAATACAAATTTGTTCATCCATGACCTTGGCTCGGCAACCAATTGAGGAGCATAATTGGAGAGTTGGTTGAACTTGAGGGCATACGCCCCCACACTCATAGAACCTTGCTTTAGATTCATAAATTCCATCATTTTTTCCTCCCTAAGCTCAATGGGAAAGAATCGATTCAAAATGGCCGCTTTGAATTCTTCCCAAGGGATAGCATCTCCATTCCCATTCTCCATCTTTCATTGAGTGATCCATATTTGAGCCACCCCTTTGAGTTGGTAGGCCACCAACTCCGCTTTCTCCTCATGGTTAACCCCCATATAGACAACACCTTACACACCTCATCAATGAATTCTTGTGGATCTTCATCCACCTTGGACCCATGGAACTCTAATGGGTTCATCATAGTAAAATCCCTTACCCTTTAGGTCGAAGTAAGAGCACAAGGGGCTTGGTCCCCTTGATTGATTTGATTAGTCATGGAATGGGCCAACATGGTAATAGCACCCCGAAACTCTTCATGGGCTATTCCCCTATCTTGAGGAGCTTGAGGAGCGGGACAGGCCGATTGCTCCCCGGCATATGGGCTCTTCTTCCACTTAGAATAGGCATGATCTAGAATAGCAAATAACATTTGTTAGGTAAAAGCCTTACCTTAACTTTTATAGCACGACATAAATCATGAAGAAGGAAAACATTTCCTAAAACGCCTCATAGCCTCTTGCTCATAATTGTGGTGCACTTCACAACCATGAACAAGACTCTAATCAGCACGGTGTATTGGATTCCAAGGACCATTAACAACCTATTACTCTGATACCAAGTTTTTCACGACCCAAGCCAAGGGCCTCGATGTGACACGATGAATGGAAACCCGAAGGGACCCAAATAAGCCTCTTAGCATATCAATTATACATCCTTGGTCGCGGAAGCAAAGCAAACAACAACAAGCATATAAACAAGGGAAAAGGGACTCAGGGAAGTCTTGATATTAATAAAGCATAAAAAGTCAAAGCTCAAAGCATAGATACTTCAATTATTCCTACAACACCTCTAAACATAGATTGGGCAGGGGGAAAGACACTTTCTGGCTCACCGTCATAGTATCAAAGATCAAACATAGAGAAATAACATAAGCAAGAGTAAAATAGCCAGTGTCCCAAAACTTGAGGACTCACCAAAATTTTATCTTCAAGATGCCAAAACTAACCATGTGGAGGATGATCGTGAGGTGCTCCGGCTTCTACACGGTAACATCATGTAAGCATAGAGTATGTGTCAGTACATTTGAATGTACTAAGTATATAGGATGCAATGCAACAAGATATAAGCCAATATAGTCAAAAATGTGTAGTAATAGGCAATAGATGAGCATAAGATTTCAATATGGCATGCATGAACAATGCTTGAATTAAAACATACTTGTAAATCATTCAACTTGCATAAATCATAACACATGTGTGGGAAGAGACCTCAACTAACATAGAATAAGACCAAGCGAGCTACAACTTGGAATCCCGATGATTACCCTTCATCGGTAAAGAGGTGGTCTACTTGTCAAGGTAAACCATACTTCACCTTACGGGAGCCCGTCCTATTTTGGAAAGGATTTCATGAGCAACTTCACCTTACAGGAGCCCGTCCTATTTCGAGAAGAATTTCATGAGAAAGAGCACTAAGTGGATCCGCTAGTATAGCAAGGGTATAACATAATCCTATATTGGCACATAGTTCAAGGAAAGAGGTGAAAACCTCTATCCATCGGTGCTAAGTCTAATCCCACGTAATACTTATAATAATCATACTTTAATAACTTGCAATAAACATGGAATCATGACATGAGTATCTCTAACATACTTGCCCTCTAATGGTGAACCTAACTTGAAACATGAGAATAGATCATCATTAAACATTACCATTGCATTAACATCAAAGGCTCATAAGAGGTAAAATCTTGGAAATAGGGATTATTCGTATTTGTATAATCGTAGATAATTTCATGAATTGAAAACATACTTACTAGTCCATATTCATCATGAAGTCACTTGACTTATAAAATATGTAAATAACTTGAGAATCCTTGAGTTGACATTTTATCAAACACTTGGTGGGTGTGTAATTCTTGTTCAAAATCATGCAATTCAAGAGTGATATCATGTGAGAAAACTCAATGCAAATTAACCCACCAACATATTGCAAAACCCTCATGTGAGATATATTGCAATCCATCATTAAATCTCATAATAGATCATAGTTTCATAGCTCAAAACATACATAGTCTCAATAGACAAAATCAACTCATAGTAGAAGCTTGAGATAGATAAACATGCATATTTAATCAACATTTGATAAAACACCAATATATTTCATGCTTATAATTTGTAATAAAAGATACTCATAGATAATATAGGTTGAAAACATGCAATTTCGTAAGATAGGAAGATTGGACACCATGGGTTAAAGGACCCAATGGTTGAAACCCACATACCTTAAACTTGGAGATTTTCTTGATGTAGATTTGAAGAGAACTTGAAGCTTGAATGAAGTTCCTGAGATCCGAAATTAAGCTTGGGACACTTGAATTTAGATGAAATATTTGGTTAAGTGTTGGAGAGGGTTTTGGGAGAGTCTTGAGTGATACAAGTTGAAAAATGGCTAAGTATAGATGCTTTTACTCATAGGTGGGTATGGGGCCAAGAACCCAAGGCCCTTAGGCCAAAACACAAAATTAAGCTAGTCACAACACTGCTCTACGATAGGTCCGCGTTGCGAAGCTGTCGCGAATAGCTTCTGGAAATGAAAATTTGGCAAAAATGAAATTTCGCTACGGGTCCTCTAAAATCGAGTTTATACCCATTCCGCACTCAATTTTCCCCCTGATCAAGAATATGAAGTCATTTTGAGATATATAGAAATTACAATTATGGGCATTTTTTAGGAACATTTTTGGGCATTTTTGGGGCGTTTCAATCAGGTACCCACACTAGCACTTTCAAAACATGATCATGTAGCTACAAAGCAAACCAAGGCATATTGATGCATTTGATAATCCAACTATGAAAAGTAAGGAGTACCAACAATCCGCAATTATTGAATAAGTCATATGCTAACTATGCAATGCAAATGCTCTCACAGAAAAGAAGTCCTCTTTTCTTACTTAATAAGCCTTCAAAGTAGATTAAGGGACTGTTCCAGTGTACTCACTCTCACAAATGAGATTCACGCATGAATACTAATACCATAAGCTTGTCCATACACTCACAACCTGAACTGTTGATTGATTGGATTAGGATCACATTAGGACTTCATAGGCTTGTAACGTAGGTTCATGGGGCTTTGGTTTGGCATTTTAGGCAATTAGTGAAAAAAGTCCAACCTTGAACAACGTTTTTCACTACTGTCACCTTAACAACTCAACCATTCTTAAGTAGTTCTCCGTTATTCCTTATTCTCAAGCTTTTCGGGCATTTTCTTTTCATTTTTCAGCTTGTGCTTTATTTTCTAACTCATTTTGTTTTTTTGATTCATACTAAGGCATCTTTCCTCTTTTTCTCTTACTCGGTACATGACTTTCCATTCTTTCTTCTATTCCCAACTAATCACCTCATTTTTGCTATTATACCACAATATAAGCCACCCTAAACATAGGCTTTTAGCCTGAGGTGAAGTACACAATATCCAATCTCCAAACCAGGGCCACTTTTGGTAGCCACCCTCAACTTAGGCTTTTTGCCTCAATTAAGGTTAACAATGTTCAAGGATAGACTAGGGCCAATATCAAGGTATTTCTCTGAATAGGGTTAGGCTTGCTAGGTATTAAGAAAGAAAAGGTTCATGCGATGCTCAAATATTTGGAACAAAGGGTAAACTCTTTCATTAGGTGGGTCATGTAGGCAAAAGCGAACTTAATTAAAGAACAATGGCCTAAGATCCCTTCCTAATCCACAGTCTCTAGTCCAACTCAGAGTAACAAGGCAAGTTCTGTATTAGTAAACAATGCATGAACACAACAACATTCAGCTCACACACACATGGCATTGCATACATATACAACATAGATGCACAGATCATGCTTCAAGCATCAACTTGCCTTCACTTAGTCAGAACAAACATTGTCAAACCACTCACACATGCATGATTGCAAAATAAACACAATTCACAAAACTTTTGGGTAGCAATTTTCCAAAACATTTCATAAAAGCTATTCAAAACCATGTACATCCCAAAAGCAATCACCATACAACAATAACTTATCCACACACCTAAAACATGTCGGTTCAACATAAATATAAAAATCATCTACAAGGCAAAAAAAACACAACAAGAAAACCTTGGGATATCAAAACTAGGATAGTTATGGACTAAAGGCTACTCAGACTTTGCCCTTGTCCATAACTTCCCAATACCCACCAAAATAAATGTACTTTATCCTCAAAGTATGTACCAAAAATAGTAATAAGAACAGGGGTCAAAAATAGTAACAATCAAAAGGTGCTCAAGCACCGGCATCAGTCTGGTCATGAGTGGCTCCCTCCTTCGGAGTAGTTTGGGTGCAGCTATGCTAGATGTACCAATGTGTAGCACCCTATATCGCTCCTGTAACTGTTGTTGCTCTGCCTCCTCTCTAGTCATTGATGCAGCATATCCAATCAATGTCTCCTCCAGCTCCTCTCCCTCCTTAGAGATCTTTTGCCTCTTCTGTCCTTCCTCTACATCAGCATCCTCTAAACGTCTCTTCTCGGGAGCACACGGAGGATCCTCTAAATAAATGGCTCAATCAAATCCTCACCTCCAGGCGCCTTCTTCATAGTTGTGATCAGGGCTGCTAGTGATGCAACCAAGTTGGCCTTAAACTTGGCCAACTCCTGCTGGAAAGTAGACACGTCAGCAGACTGGATCCCATCAAGCTCATCTGAACTCTAGCCTTGAAAGCGTCAATCCGGGCATCCACCGTAGAAATCCTCTAATCCATAACTGATATGGTGAATGCCTTGGACCTCTCTTCCGAAGCCTGAATGTCTGCTGGACCCAAGGTTTAATCTGTTGTATCAACCAAGCTAGCTGGGCCTCTGTCCTAGATAACCTGCGAACCATAGCCTGAAACACAGTAGAAGACATAATAGGAAAGTCTGCAGAAGGAACCTGAGAAGTAGATGGCTCTAGTGCAGAAGCAACTATGCAGGGACCAGACTCGATGCCAGCTATTGTAGGCTGCTCTAGTGCAGCTCGAGTAGTGGCAATGGAAGCTGGATTCAAACCCTCTGAAGATGGCTTAGGAATGGGAGGAGGTGCTGCTCACTGCAAAGCCATCAGATTCTCGTCAGCCTTGATCAAGCTGGGATCCATGGTGAGAAGGGCCTCGACGTGTGTATCAAGATAGAGAGAGACTCGCACCTCGGATTCCATGCATAACTTGTGGATCAGGATCGAAATGGGCATGCATATGTTCTTCTGGAGTGCTAACTACTGAATTTGCTTGGCTATCACACGAGCCCAATCAATATCATAACCAGCTAAGATGCTGGCTAGTAGGACCACTCGCTCAAACATGATGATTATCAGTGAAGGTTGGTTAGATGCGAGCCAGGATGATAGCCCGCAAAAATTTGGCGGGGAAGGAGAGAGATGACTTCACGATAGGCTCTCTATGTAGTGACCGACGTAGGATCGGGGCCACTCTCTGTTGTCATGACCCAAGCCTAGGGCCTAAACGTAACACGGTGCATAGGAACCCGAAAGGACCCCAAGCGAGCCTCCTAGCACATCATTACACAGCCTTGGTCACAGAAGCAATTAAGTAACAACAATAAGAGTAGTAAAAAGGGAATAAGGGACTAAGGAACATTCTTCGTATCATAAGAACATAGCAAGCTCATTGGAGTATAGCATAAATACAACCTAAGGATCCAATGACACCTCTACATAGATAGGAGTGGGGGACCAACACAAACAACCTGGCTCACCCCTGTTAGTCATAAGCATACATCAATAGAAGAGTCTTACTACATAACATAGAATCATAGACTTCTTCCCTGAAATGGAGGACTAACCAACTAGCTTGAGAGACAATCGTACTAGCCATGTGGAGGAGGAGGATGATCAAGCGGGACTCCAGTTCCTACATGGTAACATCATGTAAGCATAGAGTATGTGTTAGTACGTTTGAATGTACTAAGTATGTAGGATGCAATGCAACAAGAGATAGGCATCATAGTTAAAACGCATAGTGGTGAACAATAGCTAGCATAATAGTAATATGGCATGTATGATCAATGCTTAAGTAAAGCATGCTTACGTAGAACTTCATACATGTGTAAGAAAAGACCATCATCATATGATTGGTGGATCATCTCACCTTACCACCCATGGTGATTGAGATACAAAACCCTCTATTGGTTATCAAGGTACAAACCCCTTGATTGGTTGGTGGATCGTCGCACCCTACCACCCATAGTGATTGAGGTACAAACCCCTCAACCTAGTTATCAAGGTACAACTCATCGACATGGTTGTTGGATCGTCGCACCCTACCACTCATGGTGATTGAGGTACAAACCCCTCAACCCGGTTACTCGGCGCACAACCCCCGAGTAGGGCATGGTCACTTTCCAATACCAATAGGAGAATATCATATACATATGTTCTATTCATCATCATAAAGTCATTCAACTCATAAGACATGCATTGGACCTTCAATTCCTCAAGAAATCATAATCGGACATTTTATCAAACACTTGATGGGTGTGCAATTCTAGCGTAAAATCATGCAATTAAAGAGAGAAATCATGCTAGAATTTTCAGTATAGAACCATAAATAGAGACTTGATAACACCCTCAAGCAATATACATCAAAACCCTTCATCAAATCTCACTATAGATCTTAGATTCATAGCTCAAAACATGCTAAAACAATCACAATTTCATGAAACTCCAACATAATGTGCAGTGAAATTCATAATAAATAAAACTCATGAGTAAAGCAACTTAGATCGTGCAAATTTTAAGTAAAATAAAGCTTGGGCATCATGGGCGAAAGGAACCCATCAAAGAAACCCACATACCTTGACTTTGGATAATACTTGAAGAAGATTGGAGATGGAGACTTGAAGCTTGAATGAGAACCATAAGATCCATATGAGTTTTGGGACTTGAAATTTGGAGGTGAAGTATTGTCTAAGTGTTTGAGAGAGTATTTGTGAATGTCTTGAATGATATGAGGGTGAAACAAGGCTAAGTATAGGTATTTTCACACGTGGGAACACTTAGGCCCAAAACCCAAAAGCCTTGGACCGACTCAACAAAATCGGGCAAAAATAACACTGTAGCGCGCCCTTGGCATGTCGCGCCAAGGGCACGGATGCACACTGGAAATCACATTTTTGTGATTTTCAAATTTGCTACAGTTGCTCTTAAATCGGGTTTAAACCCATTTCCCACTCAATTTGACCCCCTGAACAAGAATATAAAGTCGGAGTTTTGATATCACACACAGATTTTGAGATATATGAAAATTACGATTCTGGGCACTTTCGAGGCACATTTTTGGGCATCTTTTTGGGTCATTTCAACATCTCCCCCTTGGGAACATTTGTCCCCGAATGTCAAAGAAATGTATATGAGAAGAGTAATCATGAAGAAATCATCCCCAACAAGAATGCTACAACACACATAAAACACCATTTTCTAAATCTCAACATAGGTGTAAAATCACCATGAACTTTGTCAATATAAACATGAATCCATGCAAATGACTTAGGGGCTGGAGCATAAGACATGAAATCACATAGAAGACTTAGGATTAGTACCTTAGCTTGAGTAGGATGGAAAAGGTAAGGATATCATTTTTTGCATGTCCGCTTCGGCCTCTCATGTAGCACTTTCGACTTGTTAATTCCTTCGAAGGACCTTCACGAAAGCAATATCCTTGTTCCTCAAC
Organism: Solanum medicagineum; assembly: GCA_026153255.1. Classification (NCBI taxonomy): domain Eukaryota; kingdom Viridiplantae; phylum Streptophyta; class Magnoliopsida; order Solanales; family Solanaceae; genus Solanum; species Solanum medicagineum. The sequence goes on along the minus strand of JAPFFP010043494.1, from coordinate 2,596 downwards.
ATCTTCACTTGTCTATCCAAGATCTCTACTGGAACCTCTTCATATGTCAAGTTGTCTTCAACTAACCCCACAACATCAAGAGGCACAATAGCATTAGGGTCACTCACACACTTCCTCAACATAGACACATGGAAGACTAGATGAACCAATTCCATTTCACTATGCAATTCCAACTCATAAGCTACCTTTCCAATCCTCCTCATTACTCTACAATGACCCACATATCTTGGATTCAACTTTCCCTTCTACCAAAATGAACCAAACCCTTCATGGGTGACTCCTTCAAATAAACCCAATCACCAACTTTAAACTCAAGCTCCCTCCTTCTCACATCGGCGTAAGACTCTTGGCGACTTTGGACTATTTTTAACCTTTCTCTAATCATCCTAACCTTCTCTAGAGCCTCCATAACTAGATTTGGCCCCAACAAATCCACCTCTCCAACCTGAAACTACCTAACTGGTGATCTACAATGTCTACCATAGAGAGCCTTGAAAGGAGCCATACCGACGCTAGAACGACAGCTATTGTTATAGGCAAACTCAATCAACGGAAGATGATCATCCCAACTACCTCTAAACTCCAATACACAAGCCCTAAGTAAGTCCTCAATAGTTTAGATAGTTCTTTCGGCTTGGCCATCCATTTGAGGGTGGAACGTTCTACTAAGTTTAACTCTTATATCAAGACCCCTTTGGAAGGACCTCCAAAAGTGTGAAGTGAACTGAGCACCACGATCTGATATGATAGACAAGTGTATCCCATGCAATCTCACCAGCTCATGAATGTACAATTTAGCATAATCTTCAACCCCATATGTAGTCTTAACTGGTCAAAAGTGAGTCGATTTTGTCATCCTATCAACCACAACCAAATGGAATCAAAACCATTTATAGTCTTAGGCAACCCAACCACAAAATCCATATTAATGTCTTCCCACTTCCAAGGAGGAATCTCTATGTCTTGGGCTAGGCCACCAGGTCTTTGATGCTCGGCTTTGACTTGTTGACAACTATGACAACCGGATACAAATTTGGCAATGTCCCTCATCATGCCTCCCCACCAATACACCTCTCTCAAATCTCTATACATTTTAGTAGACCCGAGGTGAATAGAGTAAGAAGAACCATGAGCCTCATCAATAATCTTTTCTCTCAAGCCATCAACACAAGGCACACACAACCTACCTTAGTATCTAAGTACACCATCTCCCCCTTGGGAGAAAACCTCTACCTTGCCCCCTTTCACCAAGGCCTTCAATTCTAACAAGTAGGGATCAAGATCATGCTTAGCTTTCACCTTCTCGACCAATGAAGATTTAGAACCATCGACAACAACAACACCACCATGATCACCCTCTTCCAACCTAACTCCCAATCTAGCCAACCGATGGACCTCCTTAACCATCCCTTTGCCACCATCATCAACATGAGCTAGTCTACCCATCGATACCCTACTCAAGCATCCGCCACAACATTAGCCTTACCGAGATTCTAATGCACACACATATCATAATCCTTAAGAAGTTCTAACCATCTTCTTTGTCTCAAGTTGAGATCTTTTTTAGTGAACACATATTGGAGACTCTTATGATCGGTGAACACATCAACATGCACCTTATACAAATAATGACGCCATATATTTAATGCAAATACCACAGCTGCTAGTTCAACATCATGGGTAGGTTAGCTATTTTCATGCACTTTGAGTTGCCTAGAAGCATAGGTTATCACCTTACCATTTTGAATTATAACACAACCCAAACCATCCTTAGAAGCATTGCAATACATAATAAATCCTTCTAGCCTTCCAATAGTGACAAAGTAGGAGCGAACACAAGCTTATCTTTCAATGTTTGGAAACTCCTCTCACACTCATCGGTCCACACAAACTTGGCCTTCTTTTGAGTCAATTTAGTCATAGGAGAAGCAATAGAAGAAACTCATTCACAAACCTCTGATTGTAACCCGCTAAGCCCAAGAAGCTCCTAATGTCTGATGGAGTCAATGGTGTCACGCCCCATTTCTCGTTAGGGCAGACCGGCACCCATTGCCGATAAGGCTTGGGAGAACCAAACTATATCTATGCGCTTTTTAGAAATATTATAAGGGATCTCTACCTTCATTGTGCCTTTAGGAAAGAAAGCAGTAATAACAAGCCAAAAGAAAGTGCATATGGTTAGGCCGTTGAGGTCACGGTGTCTAAGGTACGAGAAATGACCATACTTTAATTTACGTAGTCTACAAAGCCTCTAGATAAGAGAAAGCATCTGACAAGGGTCGGGACAGGCCCCGCCTCGACTAACTGTACAATACAATCGTATAAGCTCTAGACACACACAAAGCTCCAAAACAACCTGGAGCTTGTAACAGCAGCTGGATGTCCTATACTCTACTTGGGAGATCTACTAGCACTTGTACCTGTAGTATGAAATGCAGGTCCCCCGTAAGAGACGTCAGTACGAGATAATATTCTGAATATGTAAGGCCGGAAATACGGTATATGGAGTAACAACTCAAATAAAACTATGCACTGGTGTAGGATAAGAGACCACCTTTGATTATACTTTGGGATCATGTACGTTATGTTCTTTATA
>JAPFFP010043493.1:0-13192 GCA_026153255.1 Solanum medicagineum | reverse complement strand
CAAGGATCACAACCACACCTACTCCACAATACAACTAAACCTCGACAACTACCAACACAATCACAAAAAAAATAGCTACAACAAGGAGTCACATCAAAAATCTTGCTAGTACTAACAAACCACCAAAACTCGTAAAGAGTGAATTCAAAATACTAAACAAGCGGGTCACAACACGATTGTCATAGGAAACACTAAGGGAAAAAGGAGGAAGTGATAAAGTAGTACTACCACAAACTGCTAGAAAGGCTACACTACTTGGCATGTATGACACCACTAGCCACCAACTCTTAATCACACACAAAATGGAACTGCACACAACTAAGGCAACCTTCTAAGCCAACTAGGTCCAACAACACAATACAACCAAATGGGAAAAGCTATCCCAGTCATCTCCCTGTCCAAGGATCAACACATCAAAGCATATATCAAGGGAAAAAGAAAAGGGAAACTAAATCACTACTACAAGCATGGAAACACTACTAGTCAATCTACTACAAAATGATATCAACTACAAAACTAAAACACATACCCACAAGTCCATGTAGAGCCAACACCATAGTCACAAGATAAATAATAAGTCAAATGAGTACACATGGGTATGAAAACCAAAAATTACAAAATATAGGTTACTAACCTATAGCAGGCCTTGGAGTGGGTTATAGTATGTTATAGTACTCATTTGTAAATACAATATTCATATATGGTATCTCCAAATATAATATAAAGATTAGACTAAATAAGAGTATATTGAAATTAGTGACTCTTGACACTAAGAGCTCACCCTAATTATCTGAGATTGACAACAGCATTGCACGAGGGACGATAAAAAGAAAGGATTCTCACTATTATATATAGGGATAAAATGTAGTATGATTACCAGACAAATAGAATATTCTAGGCTTAGGCCTAGTGAACTCCGAATGTCGTCCAAGTTACACCTTCTTTTTGATGATAAAGTGGTCATTGCAAAGGAATAGAACTTAATCAAGGTTAAGGTCAAACCCAAGGAAATATGTAGGCTTAGGAGAATTCAATTAACACAACTTGAGTGATTAACCAACTTACTTCACCAAAAAGGAGGTGTTTGCAATAATCAGTAGAAAAGTGAACCTAAATAACACGAGAGTATAATCAATATGGAGATAAACTAGGGTTTTGTGTTCCCCATATTCCCTAACTTAGGATTGCGGGATAACCTAATTCTTTTCTAGTGTGTAGCATGAGTGAGGGTGGGTAAGTTAAGTTCACCAAATCCTTTGGTCTAGGCAAGAGGAAAATTTCACTACATAACTTGGCCCATCTCCACACATTGCATTACTAACTCTTGCCTATTAGTCCCAGCATAGCCTCCCCTTGGCCCAGATTGGTTGATTAGACGAGAACACATCAATCGAATCCTATTTATTAATCTTTTTTCCTATTCATTACTAACTTTGGTCCAGTCAGTAACACTAGGCGAGTTCTAATGTTGGCCACCACTAGAAAACATGCAAAATGAAGAGAGTTAATTAATACACGCATGCACACTTTGCAAGAATTATGAATTATCTGAGTTTACCTTATTGGTTCTTCATGGTTCCTATAACCCTAGTTGTGGATTTAGCTACTCATAGTTTGTGTAGATGCAAGACTTATTAATTGGAAAAAAATAATAGAGTAATAACATAATTGAATTAAGAACAACCAAATCAAAACTTCAATGAGTATCACAAGATTAAAGATCAAATCAAAGTACAACGGTTTCTCAAAACTCTCCAATGTTTTCTACTCAATATGACTATTTTTCCTCTCTATTTTTCAAGTTCTATGTGTGCTATATGAAAATAACCTATAAACCTATTTAGAATATTTAAAATACATGTCCTCAACAAAATAGGATAGATGGGTTGGCATGCCTCTGAAATAGGTTTACAGGCCGTATTGCATTCCACGTGATTCCCCTCTATGACTCGTAAAGTGGTTTATGGCCCGTAGGGGTGTTTCATCTAGTGAATCTTTAAAAAGTCCCTTATCTCTAATCCTCAGGGCACGAACCTTGTTTTACAACTCGTAAACTAATCCATAACCCGTCTGCATGTTTGTAGACCAACTTTAGAAAATCATCCCCCCACAGGAATTGTCGACAAAACCCACTTCACGGCTAGTAGAATGATCTACCGCCCATAAAGGGTCTTGTACTTCACCAAAATCAACAGCTTCTATATTTTCTTCCCATAATCAAGGCCAACCTTGAAATCCTGCAAATAAAAGACAAAAACACATAAAATGAACTAACATCACATTGAGAACACCCAAAACTCCAATTTTTAAGCATCAAAAGTGGTGCATTTTGATAGCACATCAGCTCCACATATAAAGTGTGTATGAATAGCACAAAAACAAGGAAAGTACAACATAAATAACTATACAATAGAGAAAATCATGATAGAATAGAAAATGAAAAAAATAATGAATAAGAGACACGAAGCAAAAAAAGGGAGAAAAGAATTGAAGTAGGGAAAGGAAAATCTAGCACCATTTAGCAAGAAGGATGTGCTATAGAGTCTACTCGGGAAGGTACAAGTGACAATAATCACCAATTATATTCATAAAACCTAACAGCCTAGGAATTAATCAAACTCAACATAAAGAGGAGTATTACATTAAGCGCAATGCAAGTCTAATAAGTTAGATAAACTCAAACAATAACAAATTGGACCCATATCCCTAGTTGCTACAGTTAGCAAAGATAACCCAATCGACATATCATACCACCAGAGGTACTAAACCACAAATAACATAGTAGTGACAGGAAAAGTATGTGAATGCAACATATACAATTGGAGCATCGATGGCACCTTGATCTTGGAAGTCCTATCATGGACAAAGCCACCGGTGGTATGAATATTGATGAATCTTTTCTCGACCGGAGGGTCGGCAACGAGAGCGCAAACCTCTCACCATATATGTGGCCTCTGCAACAGAGATATAAGAATTATCAATAATGTATATCAATAATCATGTATGTTGTCACGACCCAAGCCTAGGTCCTAGACGTGACCGGCGAATAGGCAACTCAAAGGAACCCCAAACAAGCCTCTTAGCATATTATACACACATCCTTGATCGCGGAAGCAAGACAAAACAACATAAGAAACATAAATAAGGGAAATAGGTGCTAATGGAAAGAGAGAAAAGAGAGAGAGAGAGAGCAATACTTAAATATAATAGATGAATCGAAGCTCAAGTTGTGCAACAACACTTCTAAAAACAGATACTTAGAAAAGCTAAGACAAAGCAATCGGGCTAACCCTCATTGTCAAAGTAGCAATAAAGAAGAAAGTATCAATACATAGCAAAAGAAACATAGAACAACGTCCCCGAAATGGAGGACCCACCGACTAGCTTGAGATACAATCGCACTAGCAATGTGGAGGAGGAGGATAGCAAAATAAAGCTTCGGTTCCTACATGGTGATATCATGTAGGCAGAGAGTATGCGGTAGTAAGTTTGAATGTACTATGTATGTAGGATGCAATGCAACAAGAGATAGGCAACATGATCAAAATGCATAATCATAAGTAATAGATAGCATAATATCAATATGATATGTATGAATGATACCTGAAGTAAAATGTGGTAATATAAAACATGTTACATAGATAAGAATAGACCATCATCATAGACCAAGCAACAAGTTCTCGAAATCCAAGGCGTAACACCCCTTCGGTAATGGTCGAGGTACCAACTACTCAACAACGTTAATGGACTCAACACCCTCTATCAAAGTGGTCAACGTACAAACCCCTCAACACAGTTAATGGACTTAACACCCTCCATTAAAGTGGTGAAGGCACCAACCCCTCAACCAGGTTATGGACTTAACAACCTCCATCAAAGTGGTCAAGGTATAAACCCCCTAACAAGGTTAATGGACTTAACACACCTTATCAAGTGGTTAAGGTACCAACCCTGCAATTAGGTTAACGGACTTAAAACCCTCCATCAAACCCTTCAACAGATCTTAGATTCATAGCTCAAAATATGCTAAAACAATCACAATTTCATAAACCCCAACAAAGTGTGTAGTGAATTCCATAATAATCAAGACCCATGAGTAAATGAACTTTAAATCATTCAATTTTAGGTAAAGGGAAGCTTGAGTATCATGGGTGAAAGGAACCCATGGAAGAAACCCACATGCCTTTGCTTTGGAGAAGAACTTGATAAAGATTGGAGATGGAGACTTGAAGCTTGAAGAAAAATCTTGAGATACGGATGAGGGTTTGAGACTTGAATTTTGAGAGAAATATATTGGGGAATGTTTAGGATGATATAAGGGTGAAATATGGCTAAGTACAGGTACTTTCACATATGAGAACACTTAGGCTAAGGATTTAAAAGCCTTGGACCGAGTTGGAAAAAGAGTCACCAAAATTGTACAGCGCACGTCGCGGAAGTGACGAGGAAAGCCCACTGCTTTCAGCCCCACTTAGAAAATCATAATTCTATTTGGTTAATTAAAAATCAGGGGTACACCCATCCCCCACTCAATTTGACCCCCTGAATAAGAACATAAAGTTGGATTTTCGAAATAACGAATTGATTTTTTAAATATATGAAAATTACGATTCCGGGCATTTCTGAGGCACATTTTCGGGCACTTTTGGATCATTTCAATATCTCCCCTTTGGGAACATTCGTCCTCAAATGTAAAAGAAACATACGCGACAAGATTGATCATAAACAAATCAGCCCCAACATGAATGCAACATTATATTTAAAACACCCTTCTCAAAATCTGAACATAAGTGTAAAATCATCATAAGTTTGCCAACTTAAACATTAATGCATATACATGACATAAAGGCTGAAACATAAGACTTGAAATCATAGAAAAGGACTTGATGTGTTATAATAAGATTGAATAGAATGAAAGAGGTAACGATATTGCTCCTCTATGCCCTCTCCGGCTCCCCGAGAAACACTTTCGCCTTCACGATTCATCCAAAGGGCGTTGACGAACACCACATCCTTATTAATTAACTTTCCACCTCTCCATCCAATACCCCCCGCTGAGACTTCTCTCAAGCCGATTATCCTCCACATCACAGACAATCTTAACGAGTTATATAGCACTAGAGTCACCAACATATCCCTTCAACCTAGAACTATGAAAAACCGGACAAACCATAACCATAACCCTAGGTAAAGCCAATGCTTAAGCAACGTTACTAACCTCCCTCTTCATTCTGCAAGGACTCACAATCCTAAACTCAATGTCAACCTTAAATCCACCTAATCCACTTGGTACCATAAACTACCATCTCCCACTTGGAAGAAAACCTCCACTCTACCATCTATTCACCCAAAACTTTAAACTGTAGTAAGGTGGAATCAAGGGTTAGTTTAATCTAGACACCTTCAACAAAAGAAGATTTCAAACCATCAAGAATTCTACACCACCATAGTCAACCTCTCCCACCTAGGTTGTCACCTCTTGCCACCACCATTAACATGTGCTAGACTACCAATAGACACCCTACTTAAAGTACCGACCAAAACATTAGCCTCACCGGAGAAAAATATTGCACACTTTATCATAATCATTAAGGAGTTCTTACCATCTTTTTGCTGCCCATAACTCACGCCTACCATATGTTGCAAACAACCTCTCATTTCCAAAGACTTGTAACTCTATCCCCAAATAATTAACAAGCTCTAATTAAATGAATGCACCACCACTAGAGACTACCACAAACATGCCTAATTAGGATTTTAAGACCTTATTCTCGAAACCCATAAACATAATAAGTGCAATACATCCAAACAAATCCAACAATACTCAAATGCTCCCCCTAGTCCGGAGAGACACTTAGGAATATCACCTACCCTCATCCTCACTTATACGCAGAACCCGAAACAAAGATAAAGCTTAAAGAATTAACTATCCCATTGTAGTTTTCCAAACAAATCGACCACCCAAAACCATCGTATCACACCCTTACGGGTTCTACGCCCATTGGAAACACCACATGCAAGTAGCTAAACCACCTCAAGACCTCCAATCCACACCTAAGCTCAAAAAATCTCAAGACAAGACCCCATGTAATAAGAACATAAACCACCCCTAAAACCTTATAGCAACAATAGACTCGCATAATCATACCCTACTAGCAAATAAAGGAACAATGAAAGGAACATTAGTCCCAAGAACCATCAAAGCGTGTATAACAACATCAAGTAAAGCCTCTAACATACTGGTAGCATCATCGGGCACCTCTTCCCCTCCTTGCCTTCTTTGAAGTGCATAGAACCAATTAAGTCTTGGAGCATCCCCTTGATCAACATCACCACCTCTACCCTTTTTGTGACTTTGAGGACATTCTATTATCTTGTGACCCTCCTCTCCACAACCATAACAAGCATTGTTTTCTTCAAGCATGGGCCATCATGGCAACTACCACATTTTGGTCACCTATCATAAAGTACCATATTACCACTAACTTTGGGACTTTGGTACTTTCCTTCACCATGGGCTCTCTTTGAATCCATACCTCTCCTCTTCCTCAACTTTTCCTTCTCCATTTGTTTGGTGTAGGCCATCAAGAGGGCCAAATCCATGTTGCTAATCAACATAGCGGACCGACACTCATCACTCACCAAGTCAAAGACACCCATCACGAACTTGTTCATCCTAGCCCTTGGGTAGGCAACTAAGTGGGGAACATATTTAGATAGTTGGTTGAACTTGAGGGTATACTCCCTCACATTCGTAGCACCTTGTTTCAAGTTCATAAACTCCACCAATTTAGCTTCCCTAAGCTTAAGTGAGAAGAATCGATTAAGGAATGCCGCCTTAAAATCCTTCCATAGCACCACATTGTCAACCCCCTTCTCTTCTTTCCATTGATTAAACTCTTGAGGGACCTCATCAATAAACTCTTGAGGGACCTCATCAACTATTGGCCCATAGAATACCGGCGGATTCATCCTCATAAATTCCCTCATTGGAGACACCAGAGTAGGAGCATGAGCGGCTTAGGCCTCTTGGGTAGCTTGATTAGCCACAACTTGTGCAAGCATGGTGAGAGCATCCCGGAACTCATCATGAGTCGATTGTTCACCGGGAGAGTGAGCTCTTTGTCCTCTTATGTTAGGATGATCTAGCATATCAAAGAACAATCATTAGGGGAAAATAACCTTACCTCAACTCTATAGCACGACATTGACCATGAAGAAGGGAATACTTTCCTAAAACATCTCCTATCCTCGTACTCATAGTTGTGGTGCACAACACAACCATGAATAAGACCCTAATTGATGTAGTGTGTTGGACTCCAAAGATCTAACAACTTAGTGCTTTGATACTATCTTTGTCACGACCCAAGCCTAGGGCCTAGATGTGACCGGCAAATGGGGAACCCGAAGGAACCCCAAATAAGCCTCTTAGCATATCATACACACATCCTTGGTTGCGAAAGAAAGAAAAAACAACATAAGAAACATAAACAAGGGAAATAGGGGCTAAGGGAAAGATAGAAAAAAGAAAGAGTAATACTTAAATATAATAGATGCATTGAAGCTCAAGCATAATACACAACTTGCCCAACACCTCTAAACTTAGATCTTTGCGGCGGCCAAGACAAAGCAACCGATCTCACCCTCATTGTCAAAGTAGCAATAAAAAAGAAAGTATAAATACATAGCATAAGAAACATAGACCAGCGTCCCCTGAATGCAGGACTCACCAACTAGCTTGAGAGACAATCGCACTTGCCACGTGGAGGAAGAGGATGGCCAAATGGAGCTCTGGTTCTTACATGGTGATATCATGTAGGCGTAGAGTATGCGTTAGTACATTTGAATATACTAAGTATGCATGAGGCAATGCAACAAGAGATAGGCAACATGATAAAAATTCATAATCATAAGCAATAAATAGCATACTATTAATATTAAATGTATGAATGATACTTGAAATAAAACATGCTTATATAGAACATATTACATAGATAAGAATAGACCATCATCATAGACCAAGAAACAAGTACTCGGAATCCAAGGCTTAACACCCCCTTGGTAGTGGTCGAGGTACAAACTACTCAACAAGGTTAATGAACTTAACACCATCCACCAAAGAGGTCAAGGTACCAACCCCTCAATATGGTTAATGGACTTAGCACCCTCCATCGAAGTGGTCAAGGTACCAACCCCTCAACAAGGTTAGTAGAATTAACACCCTCCATCAAAGTGGTCAAGGTACCAACCCCCCCCCCCCACTAGGTTAATGGACTTAACACCCTCCATTAAACCCTTCAATAGGTCTTAGAATCATAGCTCAAACCATGCTAAAACGATAACAATTTGATAAACCCCAACAAGGTGTGCAGTAAATTTTCTCATAATCAAGATCCATGAGAAAATCAACTTTAAATCATGCAATTTTAAGTAAAAGGAAGCTTGGGTATCATGGGTGAAAAGAACCCATGAAAGAAACCCATATACCATAGCGTTGGAGATGAACTTGATGAAGATTGGAGATGGAGACTTGAATCCCGAAGGAGAATCTTAAGATCCAGATGAGAGGTTTGAAACTTGAACTTTGTGAGAAGTATAAGACTAAGTGCTTGAGTGAGTATTGTGGAATGTTTAGGGTGAAACAAGGATGAAGTATGGCTAAGTATAGGTATCTTCATTAATGGGAACACATAGGATCAAGACATAAAAGTCTTGGATGGAGTTGCAAAAAAAGTCATGAAAATTGTACAAGTCGCAACGCGGAAAGCCCACTGTTTTCAGCCCTACTTGGAAAATCATAATTCGATTTGGTTGCTTAAAAACTTCGTTAGACCCATTTCCCACTAAATTTTGACCCCCTAAACAAGAATGTGAAGTCGGACTTTACAAATATATTTTTAGATATATGGAAAAATTATGATTCCAGGCATTTCCAAGGCACATTTTCAGGAACATTTTGGGTCATTTCAATATCTCCCCTTGGGAACATTCGTCCCCGAATGTAAAAGGAAGTGACTTGAAAAGTGTGATCATAAACAAATCAGCCCCTACGTGAATGCAACATTACATTTAAAACACCCTTTTCAAAATCTGAACGAGTGTAAAATCATTATAAGTTTGCCAACTTAAACATGAATGCATATGCATGACATAAGAGCTAAAACATAAGACTTGAAATCATAGAAAAGGACTTGACGTGTTAACATTAGCTTGAATAGAATGAAATAGGTATGGATATTGCTCCTTTGTGCCTGCTCCGGCTACCCGAGAAACACTTTCACCTTCACGATGCATCCAAAGGGACTTGATGAACACTGCATCCTTATTAATCTACTTTCCACCTCTCCATGCTGTAACCCCCACTGGGACCTTCTCCTAAGCCAACTTATCCTCCACATCACCCACAATCTTAACGAGTTCTATAGCACTAGATTTACCAATACATCCCTTCAACCTAGAAGCATGAAAAATCGGACAAACCATACCCATAACCCTAGGTAACCTCAATACTTAAGCAACCTTACTAACCTCCTTCTTCATTCTACAAAGACTCGCAATCCTAAACTCTATTGTCAACCTTAAACCCACCTAGTCCACTTGGTACCATAAACCACCATCTGCCCCTTGGGAAACAACCTCCACTATACCATCTCTTCACCCAAAACTTTCAACTCCAATTATGTGGAATCAAGGTTTAGTTTAATCTAGACCCCTTCAACCAAAGAAGATTTGGAAAACCATCAAGAATGCTACACCACCACATTCAACCTCTCCCACCTAAGTTGTTATCTCATGCCACCATCATCAACATATGCTAGGCTACCCATAGATACCCTACTTAGAGCACCGACCACAACATTAACCTCACCGGAGAAAAATAATGCACACTCATATCATAATCCTTAAGAAGTTCTAACCACCTTCTTGTTGCCCACAACTCATGCCCTACCATATTTAGCAAACAACCTCTCATTTCCAAAGGCATGCAACACGACCCCCAAATAATTCACAAACTCTAATTAAATCAATGCACCACACTGTAGACTAGCAAAATCATGCCAGAGTAGGATTTTAAGACCTTGTTCCTCAAACCCATAAATAGAGCCAGTGCAAGACAACCAAACAACTCCAACAATACTCAATTGCTCACCCCTAGTCTGAAGAGACACTTAGGAATATCACTTACCCTTATCCTCACTTAGAGACAAAACCCAAAACAAAGATCAAGCTTAGAGAAGTAACTATCCCATTGTAGTTGTCCAAACAAATCGACCACCCTAAACCATCGTATCACACCCTTACGGGTTCTACGCCCATTGGAAACACCACATGCAAGTAGCCAAACCACCTCAAGACCTCCAATCCATAAATTAAGCTCAACCAAAATCTCAAGACAAGACCCCATGTAATAAGAACATGAACCACCCCTAAACCCTTCTAGCAACAATAGACTCACATAATCATACCCTACTAGCAACAAAAGGAGCAATGAAAGGAAAAGTAACCCCTGGAACCATCAAAGCATGAACAACAATATCAATAAAATCCTCTAACATATCAGTATCATCATGAGGCACCTCTTCCCCTCCTTGCCTACTTTGAAGAACATAGAACTAATTACATCTTGGAGCATCCCTTGATCAACATCACCACCTCTACCCTTTGTGCGCCTATGAGGACAATCCGTTATCTTGTGACCCTACTCTCCACAACCATAACAAGCATTGGCTTTCTTTAAGTACGGGCCACCATGACGTTTACCATATTTTGGGCACCTATCAGAAAGTACCATATTACCAATAACTTTTGGACTTTCGAACTTTCCTTCACCATGGGCCCTCTTTGCCTCCTAACCTCTCTTCTTCCTCAAATTTTCCTCCTCCATTTGTTTGGTATAGGTCATCAAGTGGGCTAAACCGATGTCGCTAATAAACATAGTGGACCGGCACTTCTTACTCACTAAGTCAGAGACACCCAACAGGAACTTGTTCATCCTAGCCCTTAGGTTGGCAACCAAGTGGGGAGCATATTTAGATAATTGGTTGAACTTGAGGGCACACTCCCTCACACTCATAGCATCTTGTTTCAACTTCATGAACTCCACTAATCTTACATCCCTAAGCTCAAGTAGGAAGAACCAATTAAGGAAAACCTCCTTGAACTCCTCCCATAGCACCACATTATCAACCCCTTTCTCTTCCTTCAATTTGTGCTACCCTTTTGAGTTGGTAAGCCGTAGACTCACCCTTTTCCTCTGATCTAACTCTCACGATAGCAAATACCTTGTAGACTTCATCAATGAGCTCTTGAGGGTCGTCATAAACCTTTGGACCATAGAATACCAGCAGATTCATCCTCATAAAGTTTCTCACTCTAGACGCCAGAGTAGGAGCATGAGGGGCTTGGGCCTCTTTGGTAGCTTGATTACCCACAACTAGTGCCAGCATGGTGAGAGCATCCAGGAGCTTATCATGAGTCGGTTGTTCCCCATCTTCTTCCTCTTATGTTAGGCATTATTTAGCATATCAAAGAACAATCATTAGGGGAAAATAACCTTACCACAACTCTATAGCATGACATTTATCATGAAGAAGGGAATACTTTCCTAAAATGTTTGATAGCCTCCTACTCATAGTTGTGGTGCATAACACAACCATGAATAAGACCCTAAGCGATGCGGTGTGTTGGACTCAAAGAATCTAACAACCTAGTGCTTTGATACCATCTTTGTCACGACCCAAGCCTAAGGCCTAGACGTGACCGGCGAATGGGGAACCCGAAGACACCCTAAACAAGCCTCTTAGCATTTGCTAAAGCAAGACAATACAACATAAGAAACATAAACAAGGGAATAGGGGCTAAGGGAAAGAGAGAAAATAGAGAGTAATACTTAAATATCATAGATGAGTCAAAGCACAAGCATAATACACAACTTGTCCAACAACACCTCTAAACAAAGATACTTAGCAGGGCCAAGATAAAGCAACCCGTCTAACCCTAGTTGTCAAGGTAGCAATAAAAATTAAAGTATCAGTACAAAGCATAAGCAACATTGACCAACGTCTTCGAAATGGAGAACTCACCTACTAGCTTGAGAGACAATCTCACTAGCCTCATGGAGGAAGAGGATGGCCAAATAGAGCTCTGGCTCCTACATTGTGATATCATAGAGGCATATAATACGCATTAGTACGTTTGAATGTACTAAGTATAGGATGCAATGCAACAAGACATAGACAGCATGATCAAAATGCATAATCATAAGCAATAAATAGCATACTATCAATATGACATGTACGAATGATATTTGAAGTAAAACTTACTTATATAGAACATATTGTGTAGATAAGAGTAGACCATCATTATAGACCAAGCAACTAGTACTCGGAATCAAAGGAATAAGACCCTCTTGGTGGTGGTGGAGGTACCAATCCCTCAACAAGGTTAATAAAGTTAACACCCTCCATCAAAGTTGTCAAGGTACCAACCCCTCAACACAATTAATGGACTTAACATCCTCCATCAAAGTGGTCACGGTACCAACCCTCAACAAGGTTAATGGACTTAACACCCTCCATCAAAGTGGTCAAGGTACCAATCGCCAAACAATGTTAATGGATGTAAAACCCTCTATCAAAGTGGTCAAGGTACCAACCCCACTAACAAGGTTAATGGAATTAATACCATCCATCAAACCCTTCAATAGATCTTCGAGTCATAGATCAAAACATGCTAAAACAATCACAACTTCATACACCCCAACAAAATATGCAGTGCATTTCGTAATAACTAAGACCCATGAGTAAATTAACTTTAAATCATGCGATTTTGGGTAAAAGGAAGCTTGGGTATCATGGGTGAAAGGAACGCATGAAAGAAACCCACATATCTTAACTTAGGAGATGAAGTTGATGAAGACTGAAGATGGAGACTTGATAGTTAAAGGAGAATCTTGAGATCCGGATGAGGGTTTGATACTTGAATTTTGAGAGTAATATAAGACTAAGTGTTTGAATGACTATTGGGGAATGTTTAGGATGATATGAGGGTGAAATATGGCTAAGTATAGGTATTTTCATGTATGGGAGCACTTAGGTCGAAGATTTAAAAGTCTTGGACCAACAACAACAACAACAACAACATACCCAGTGTAATCCCACAAGTGGGGTCTGGGGAGGGTAAAATGTACGCA
>JAPFFP010043492.1:0-13193 GCA_026153255.1 Solanum medicagineum | reverse complement strand
AACAAGATCAAAAGGAAACAACTTAGGCAAAACGCAAATAGGCCAACTTCTATAAACTTTCCTAGCAACAATAGAGGAACCAATAGGAGTAGACACTTCATATGACTCATGCAACAACTCTGGATCAACATGGAACTTTTTAGCAACACAAGTGGTAACAAAGGAAAGAGTGGCACCCAGATCAATCAAAGCATATACATCAAATTCAAGGATTTTCAACATACCAGTAATAACATCAGGAACCTCACCAACCCTTACCTCCAATATAAAGCATAAAATCAATTGTGCCTTGGGGAACCACCTTGAGGACCACCTCTACCCAATAGAACCGTATTTACACCCTGTCCTTTACCATGGTTTCTTGGACAATCTACCTTCTTGTGTCCAAGTTGTCCACATTCAAAGCATGCATTAGAACCTTTCAAACATGAGACTCCATGGCTCCTTCCACATTTAGGGCCTACATCAATAGGAACTACACCACCAACATGTTGAGGCCTAGGAAAGTCATTGGCAAACCCCCTATTAAAAGCATGAGAAGACCCTTAGCCTTGACGAAATCTAGCACCCTTTTGGAATTTACCCTCAAATCGGGCCCTCTTGGCCTCATGCCCCTTCTTTCCTCAATTTCTTCTCCTCTATTTGCTTAGTATAGGTCATCAACTGAGATAAGTCCATGTCAGTAATTAGCATGGCGGACTTGCATTCTTCACTTACCAAGTTGGAGACCCCCATCACAAACTTATTCATCCTAGATCTAGGATCGGCCACCAAATGAGGAACATACTTTGAAAGTTGATTAAACTTGAGAGCATACTCCCTCCTACTCAGAGCACCTTGTTTCAAGTTCATAAACTCCACCAACTTAGCTTCCCTAAGCTCACGAGGGAAAAATCGATTAAGGAAAGCTAATTTGGACCCCTCCCTAAGCATCATATTACCAATTCACTTCTCTCTCTTCCATTGGTCATACCATACTTGCGCTACCCCTTTCAGTTGGTACATCGCCAACTCTGCCTTCTCATTCGGTCCAACACCCATGATATTCAAGATCTTATAAACCTCATCAATGAACTCTTGTGGATCTTTATCCACCTTTGACCCATAGAACTTTGAAGGATTCATCCTCATGAAGTCCCTTACCCTAGCTCCTAGGGTGGTAGCATGAGGGGCTTGGGCCCCTTGATTAACTTGGTTGGACACAACTTGTCCAAGCATAGTGAGGGCATCTCGGAGCCCACCATTGGTAGGTTGCTCCTCGGGATTTTGGGCCCTTTTTCCTCGAGTGTTTGACATGATCTAGCATAATAAAGAACAACCATTAGGGGGAAAAACTCACTACAATTCTATAGCACAACTTAGAATATGAAGAGGGGAAATATTTCCTAAAACGTCTCATAGCCTCCTATTCATAGCCATGACACGCTTCACAACCATGAATAGGACTCTAATTAACATGGTGTGTTGGACTCCAATGATCTATCAACCCAGTGCTCTGATACCAAGTTTGTCACGACACAATCCTAGGGCCTAAACGTGGCACGACGAATAGGGAACCCTAAGGAACCCCAAACAAGCCTCTTAACTTATAATTACATATCATTAGTCGCGGAAGCATGTAAAACACATAAAGAGTAAGAATAGGGGGAAAAGGACTAAGGGCAAAGCTTGCATAACATTATAATCAAGAGAAAAAGAGTCAAGCTCATATCATACATACATAACATGTCCAACAAACACCTCTAATACATACATAAGCGCAGGGGCCAAGAAAAAGCAACGAGGCTCACCCTCATAATAAAAATAGAACATAAAGAAGAATGTCTCAATACATAATAAGAAAAACATATACTAAGGTCCCCAAAGTAGAGGACTCACCAACAAGCTTGAGTTGTACCGATCTAGCCACGTAGAGAAGAGGCATGATCAACTTGGGCACCGGTTCCTACATGGTGAGATTATGTAGGCAAGAGTATATGTTAGTATGTTTGAATGTACTAAGTATGTAGGATACAATACAACAAGAGATAGGCACCTTAATCAAAATGCGCAACAATAGGCAATAGGCATAATATAACAATATGACATGTATGATCAATGCATAAGTATAACATGATTAAGTAGCTCATGATCATATAGGATATCATATGTGTAGAAGAGGCCAAGCTAGATTTCCAATGTACAAATCCCTTGGTTGGTTGATGATGGTTTCATCCTACCACCCTTGTGGTGTGGTACAAATCCCTCACATGGTTGATGATAATTTCACCTAATCACCCTGGTGGTGAAGTACAAACCCCTCACATGATTGATGAGAACAAACCCCCACCTCGGCTATCAAGGTACAGACCCTTTAAAAAGGTTATCCGGGCTCTTAGTCTCCCCGGATCGGGTATGGTCTAATGAAACACTTTATATAGATTATACCATATAAATAAGCTTCTTTTATTATCATAACATCAATCAAATCATATATCATGCTTTGGGCCTTCAATTCCTCAAGAAACCATATCCGGAAATTTTATCAAACACTTAGAGGGTGTGTAATGCTTGTATAAAATCATGAAATATAGAGATGAAATCATGCAGGAAAATCAATTGTAAAACCATCAATCAACACCTTGAAGCACTCTTAAGAAATATACATCAAAACCCCTCATCAAATCTTACAATATATCCAAGACTGATAGCTCAAAACATTGCAAAATAGTCACAACTTTACATAGCTTTAGCATAGTTCATACACATGTTCATATTGATAAACCCAATTGTAAAATCAATTTCATGCAAATTGAGTACAAATATTATTAGGGCACCATGGGTAGAAGAACCCAATGGCTAAAATCTACATATCTTTGCTTTGAGGAAGCTCTTGATGAAGATTGAAAATGGAGGCTTGAAGCTTAAAGGAAATCCTCAGTTTCGGATGAGGGTTTTGGGACTTGAATTTAGGAGAGAAAAATATGGATACGTGTTTGAGAGGATATTATGAGGGTGAAATATGACTAAGTATATGCAAAAATACGTTTAAGAACACTTAGGCCCAAGAATTAAAAGTCTTGGACCGAACTAAAAAAAAATAGTCACAAAATAAAGCAGAGGCGGGTCGCAGAAGGGGCGTGCTTTGCTCTGTGGAAATTGCATTTTGGGAATTTTGAATTTTGATACGATTGCTCTTAAATCGGGGTTAGGCCCTTTTCCCCCTAATATTGACCCCTTGAACAAGAATATGAAGTCATATTTTCGATATCACTCACGAATTTTGAGACTTATGGAACTTAAAATTTTAGGCATTTCGAGGCACATTTTCAGGCACTTTTTGGGGTTGATTCAACACTCATAGATCCTTGCTTCAAATTTATGAACTCCATTATTTCAGCTTCGCTAAGCTCAAAGGGAAAGAACTGGTTAAGGAAAGTTGCCTTAAACTCCTCCCATAGAATCATATTATTGTTCCCCTTCTCCTTCCATTGAGTATACCATATTTGGGCCACTCCCTTGAGTTGGTAAGTTGCCAACTCTGCCTTCTCTTCTAACCTCACACCCATGATAGCCAACACTTTGTATACCTCATCAATAAACTCTTGGGGTTCTCATCCACTTTGGACCTATTGAACTCTAGTGGGTTTAATCTGATTAAGTCTCTCACTCGATATGCCAGAGTAGGAGCATGAAGGGCTTGGGCTTCTTGATTGGCTTGATTAGCCACAACTTAAGCTAGCAAGGTGAGAGTATGCCAGAGCTCTCTATGATTCAGTTATTCCTCGGGTGTGCAGGCTCTTATTCCTCTTGTGTTAGGCATGATCTAGCATACCAAAGAACATTCGTTAGAGGGGAACCTTACCTGACTTCTATAGCACGACATAGAGTAAGAAGAAGGGAAACATTTCCTAAAATGTCTCAAAGCCTCCTACTCATAGTTGTGGTGCACAACACAACCATGAATAAGACTCGAATCGACATGGTGTATTGGATGCAGAGGACTATTAACAACCTAGTGCTCTGATACCAAGTTTCTCATGATCCAAGCCTAGGGCCTAGACGTGACACAGTGCATGGGGAACCTGAAGGGACCCCAAGCAAGTCTTGTAACATATCATTACACATCATTGGTTGCGGAAGCAATAATTAACAATAAGAAATAGTAAATAGGGATAAACAGGGCGATGAGACATCTTTCATATGATAAAACATTCAGAGAGTCAAAGAGAATCACACTCATAGCATCATTACATAACTTGTCCAACAACACCTCTAAACCTAGAACTTAGCGGGGGCTAAGACAAGGAACAGGTCTCATCCTCACATTCATAAGTAGCCAACATAAAAGGAATCAATACATGGCATAATCAAGAGAAGTATTTCCTTGGAGTTGAGGATTCACCAACTTGCTTTGAGAAATTGTACTAGCCACGTGGAGGAAGAGGATGATCAAGTGAAGCTCTGGTCCCTACATAGTAATATCATGTAGGCATAGTGTATGCATTAGTGCATTGAATATACTAAGTATGTAGGATGCAATGTAACAAAAGGTAGGCAACATAATCGAAATGCATATTTAGGCAATATGAGCATATAACAATATGACATGCATGAATGATACTTGTAGTTACACATGCTTACATAGAATATTTTATGTGTGTAGGAAGAGACAATCATTAGTAAACAAGGCCGACCACTTCCTTGACGAGGCGATTGAGGTACAAACTCTCAACATGCTTGCACGGGCCTACTATCTCCTGAGCGAGGCAATTGAGGTACAAACCCCCTAATATAGTTACACGGGCCTACTACCTCCCGAGCGAGGCATTTGAGGTACAAACCCCCCAATATGGTTGCACAGGCCTATGACCTCCCGAGCGAGGCAATTGAGGTACAAACCCCTCAATATGGTTGCATATGCCTACTACCTCCCGAGTGAGGTAATTGTGGTATAAACCACCCAACATGGTTGCACCGGCCTACTACCTCCCGAACGAGGCAATTAAGATGCATACACCCCAACATGGTAGTTCGGGCCTACTACCCCCCGAACGAGGCAATTGATAAACTTCCAACACTATCGATACCATTTATGAAATCGACATATATACCATCTCTTTCATCATCATAAAGTCACTTAACTCATGTACCATACATTAGGCCTTCAACAACTTAAGAAGCATTAGCTAGACATTTTATCGAACACTTGGTAGGTGTGTAATGCTCGTATAAAATCATAAAATTCTAGAGTGAAATCATGGAAGTAAATTAAATATAAAACCGCACTCCAAAACTTAGTAGTAGCCTCAACCATTCATCAAGTCTTAAGATAGATAAAAGATTCATAGCTCAAAACATGCTTAAACAGTCACACTTTTATGAAACCCCAACACAATTCATAATTAAATTCATAGTAAGTAAGACCCATAAGTAAATAAACTTAGAAACATGAGTTTTATGTATAAAGGAAGCTTGGACACTATGGGTGAAAGAACCCAATGATTGAAAACCACATATCTTGACTTTGTAGAATTCCTTGATGAAGATTGAAAATGGAGACTTGAAACTTAAGTGAAATCTTTATGATCCGGAATGAGTTTTGGCACTTGAAGTTTTGGAGAAATATTAGTCTAACTGTTTAAGAGATTATTTGGGAATGTCTTGTATGGTATGAAGGTGAAAAATGGCTAAGTGTAAGTATTTTCATGCATGGGAAGGCTTAGGCCCAAGACCCAAAAGCCTTGGACTGAACTGGAAAAACTGGCAACAAAATAACATAGGTCCGCATCTGGTCCTTGACGTGGACTCAATGTGGAGCACATATTTACACAGGTCCGTGACGGCTGCACGTCGTGGTACCAACGCGGATTGATTCTAGAAATTAAATTTTTGGAAAATTAAAATTTTGATACGGTTATTCTAAAATTGGGGTAAGAACCATTTCCCACTCAATTTTGCCCCTTGATCATGAATATGAAGTTGATTTTTCAATATCATGCATGGATTTTGAGATATATATGGAAATTACGATTTTGGGCTCTTCCGAGGCATATTTTCGGGCACTTTTTGGGGTCGTTTCAGAAACTCACATACCTTAACCTTGAAATGTCATGGAATTGAATTGAGGAAAATTTGACGTTTTTGTTGGGTTCTTGAAATCCAAAGTTGTTCTTGTGATCCTTGAATTTCATTGGGGGATTTAATAAAGTTTTGGAGAGGTTTAGAGAGGGTTTTTGAGTGTCTTCGAGTTGAAGAATGGACAAAGAATAAATGTTCCACGATTAAATAAGAATTGGGTTGTTACCCTAATGCACTTGGTCGAAGTAAGGAAAACAGGGCACAAAAATGAAACGACCCCAAAAAGTACTCGAAAATGTGCCTTGGAAGTTTCCAGAATCGTAATTTCCTTATATCTCAAAATCCATGTAATATCGAAAATCCGACTTCATATTCTTGGTCAAGAGGTAAAATTGAGTGGAAAATGGGTCTAATCCCGATTTTAGAGCAAAAGAATCATAATTTCAAAATCCAAAATTTTCCTTATCCAATGTTGATCAGCGCACCTCGCACGACGTGGTTGGGGCGCGGACCAGTGTTATTTTTTCCCAGTTTTGGTAAGTTGGTCCAAGGCCTTTGGATCTTTGACCTAAGTCTTCACATTTGTGAAAATACCTATACTTTGCCATATTTCACTTCATATCATACAAGACATTCCCCAATACTCCCTCAAACACTTAGGCAAGTATTTCACCCCAAAATTTAAGTCCTAAACTCATCCGAATCTTAAAGATTTCACTCAAGATTCAAGTCTCCATTGCCAATCTTCATCAAGAATTCTCCAAAGTCAAGGTATGTGAGTTTCAACCATTGGGTCCTTTCACCCATGATGCCCAAGCTTCCTTTTTACCTAAATCTCATGTTTCTAAGTTGATTTACTTATGAGTTTTACTTACTATGAACTTGCTATGAAGTATGTGGCATTTTGTAAAAGTGTGACTGTTTAATCATGTTTTGAGCTATGAATCTTGGATCTATCATGAGATTTGATGAAGATTTTTGATGTATATTGCATGATGGTATTACCAAGTATTGGTGGGTGGTTTTTACAATTGTATTTTATTGCATGATTTCACTCTTGAATTGTATAAGTTTACACTAGCATTACACACCCGCCAAGTGTGATAAAATATCCGATTACGGATTCTTGAATTGTTGAAAGTCTAAAGCATGGCTTATGATTTGAATGACTTTATGATGAAGAAAGGAATGTATATATGTGTCATTTTCCTCTATAGTGTTGTGAGTTGACCAAGCCTCACCCGGTGGGTTATAGACTTGGGTAACCACATTGTGGGATTGGTACCTCAATTGCTACGTTCGAGAGGTAGTAGGCCCGGGTAACCACATTGAGGGGTTGCTACCTCGATTGCCTCGCTTGGGAGGTAGTAGGATCGTGCTACCATGATTAGGGGGTATGTACCTCAACAACCACATTGAGAGGTTTATACCTCGATTGCCTTGCTCTAGAGGTAGTAAGCTTGTGCTACCATGTTGGGGGGTATGTACCGCAATAACCACGTTGAGGGGTTTGTACCTCAATCACCTCTCCAAGGAGGTGGTAGGACTTGAATATTCTATATTTTTGGTCACTTCTTACACACATATTATGTTCTATGTAAGCATGATTTACTTTAAGAATCATCCATGCATGCTATATTGCTATATGATTATTCATTCCCTATGTTTACGTATTTCGATTATGTTGCTTATCTCTTATTGCATTGCATCCTACAAACTTAGTACATTCAAATATACTAATGTATACTCTATGCCTACATGATGTTACCATGTAGGAACCAGAGGCCCACTTGATCATCCTTCTCCTACACTTGGCTAGTACGATCTCTCTCAAGCTAGTTGATGAGTCCTCAACTCTGAGGATGATGTCTTATTCTTTTATGTTATGCTAAGACTCTCTTTACTTTATTTGTATTCTTTGACTACGAGGGTGAGCCTAGTTGCTTGTCTTGGGCCCGCTAAGTTCTATATGTAGAGGTGTTATTGGACAAGTTATGTTATGATGCTATGAGAATGACTCTCTCTTGACTCTTTAATGTTTTATGATATGGAAAAGTTCACTTAGTCCCTTATCTTTGCTTTGTACTCTTGTTGATGTTTTATTGCTTCTGGGACCAATGATGTTTAATGATATGTTAAGAGGCTTGCTTGGGGTCCCTTCAGGTTCCCCATGTGCCGTGTCACGTCTAGGCCCTAGGCTCGGGTCGTGACAAACTTGGTATCAGAGCACTAGGTTGTAGTGATCCTCGACATCCAACACAACGCGTCGATTAGAGTCTTATTCATCGTTGTGTTGTGTACTACAACTAGGAGGCTATGAGACATTTTAGGAAATATTTTCCTTCTTCTTGATCTATCTCATGCTATAGAAGTTAAGGTAAGTTTTCCCCGCTAACAATTGTTCTTTGCTATGCTAGATCATGCCTAATACAAGAGGAAGAAGAGCTCGCACACCCGAGGAACAACCAGCTCATGGTGAGCTCCAGGAAGCTCTCAGTTTGCTAGCTCAATTTGTGGCTAACCAAGCCAACCAAGGGGCCCAAGCCCCTCATGCTCCTACTCTAGCATCTCAGTTGAGAGACTTTATCAGGATGAACCCACTGGAGTATAATGGGTCTAAGGTGGATGAGCACCATCAAGAATTTGTTGATGTGGCATATAAAGTGTTGGCTATCATGGGTGTGAGGTCGGAAGACAAGGGGGAGTTGGCGGCTTATCAACTCAAGAAGGTGGCCCAAATATGGTACACTCAATGGAAAGAGGAGAAAGGGAACAACAATGTGGTTTTATGGGAAGAGTTTAAGGAGACTTTCCTCAACTTATTCTTCCTTGTTGAGCTTAGGGAGGACAAAATGGTGGAGTTCATGAATTTGAAGCAAGGATCCATGACCCTCAAGTTGAACCAACTCTCTAAATATGCTCCACACTTGGTTGTCGACCCAACGTCTAGAATGAATAAGTTCATCATGGGTGTATCTGACTTGGTGAGTGAGGAGTGCCGGTCCGCTATGTTGATTAGTGACATGGACTTGTCCCGCTCGATGACTTATGCCAAATAAATGGAGGAGGAAAAGTTAAGGAAGAGAAGGGCTAATGAGTCCAAGAGGGCCCATTTTAAGGGTAAGTTCCAAAGTCTCAAAGGTGGCTGGTTTCATCAAGGCCAAGGGTCTTCTCATTCTTCTAATAGGAGGTTTGCCAATGACATCCTTAGGGCCCATGGTGATGGTGGTGTGGGTCCTAACGATATGTGTCCAAGATGTGGTAGGGTTCATAGTGGTCCATCCTTGAGGAATACTAATGCTTGTTATGGTTGTACAAGGTGGGGCATAAGGCACCATCTCCACCTTAAGAGAAAACCTCAACTTTGCTCTCTTTCACCAAGTCATTCAATTCAAGCAAGAGGAATCAAGATCTTGTTTTGCTATCACCTCATCAACCAATGAATACTTAGACCCATCAACAACAACCACATCATCATCATCAACCTCCTCCAACCTAACCCCCAATCTAGCCAATTGATGCACCTCCCTAGCCATCTCCCAACCACCATCGAATAGGTTAAGCTACCTATAGACACCCTACTCAAGGCATCCGCCACCATGTTTGCCTTACCCGAATGATAATGCACCCTCATGTCATAGTATTTAAGAAGTTCTAACCATCTCCTTTGCCTCACGTTGAGATCCTTTTGAGTGAAGACATATTAGAGGCTTTTATGGACGGTGAACACATCCACGTGAACCCCATACAAGTAGTGACACCAAATCGTTAATGCAAACACAATGGTGGCTAACTCTATATCATGGGTAGGGTAGTTCCTTTCATGTACCTTGAGTTGTCTAGTAGCATAAGGTATGACCTTACCATTTTACATTAACACACAACCCAAACCAACCCTGGAAGTATCACAATACACCACAAATCCCCTAAGCCCATCTGATAGTGAAAAAATAGGAGCAGACATGTAACACCCCACATTTTACATGTACTAATGCGACTCAAATGAAACATGATTTGGGGGGCTGATCTCTTCATGATCACTCCTCTCATATGCGTCTCTTTGACATTCTAAGATGAATGTTCCCCAAGGGGGAGATATTGAAACGACCCCAAAAAGTGCCTAAAAATGTGCCTCGGAAGCGTCCAGAATCGTAATTTCCATATAACTCAATCCATGCATGATATCAAAAATCTGACATCATACTCTTATCCAGGGGCAAAATTGAGTAGCAAATGAGTCTAACCCCAATTGTACAACGAACAAATCAAAATTTTAATTTTCCAAGTGAGCAATTAGATTCGCCCCAAGGGAGTGCCAGTGTGTATTTTGTGCCCAGATTTATTAGTTAGGTCTATGGCATTTGGGTCTTGGGCCTAAGTCTTCCCATATGAGAAAGTACTTATGCTTAACCATTTTTCGCTTTCGTATCATACAAGACATTCCCCAGTACTCTCTCAAGCACTTGGACAAATATTTCACCTAATTCAAGTGTCCCAAACTCACTTGCGGATCTCAAATAACTCATTGAAGCTTCGAGATCTCATTCAAATCTAATTCACCCATATTTATGTCATTTTAGACCATTGTAGGTCCCATACATCAACCCAAGTTCAAAGGAATTTCTGTTGGCTATGTTTTCCACAAGTAATGGTAGGAGGGTCAACTTTAAAGGAGCATATCTCTTAGCACACATAGATGTGTGGCCTATGACCTACCATATTAAAGCTCTTTGAATTAGGTTTCCAATGCACTTGGTTTCACCTTATTTAGAGTTCGTACGAAGAAGTTATGCCCGTTTTCATAGAACTCGTATGTGCAGGGGTATATACGAGT
Source organism: Solanum medicagineum (assembly GCA_026153255.1). Lineage (NCBI taxonomy): Eukaryota > Viridiplantae > Streptophyta > Magnoliopsida > Solanales > Solanaceae > Solanum > Solanum medicagineum. The sequence continues at coordinate 2,299 of JAPFFP010043492.1, read as the reverse complement.
TTTTGCTAAATTCCATTTCATTAATGGCATTCCATAAATGTAATCATTTCTATTGGCCTTTTGGGGATTCCTATGCTATCTTAACACTTCCAAAAGACTTAAGCCTCATTATCAAATTTACTCCTCCCAATTGGAATACACTCTCAAATTCTCTAAAGAGACTCCATCAAAACCCCAATACAAATTCAAGGAAACTCAAGAACTAGTTGTGGATTTCAAGAATCTATTTCAAGTTTCAAGTCTTTTTCAACTCAATTGCAAGAAATTGTAGATGTAAGGTATGTGGGTCTCATTCATAGGTACCTTTCACCCATGAAGCCCAACCTTCCATTTCTATGAAAATTACATGTTTCCAAGTTGTATTGCTTATGGGTATTATTCATTAGATTATGATCATATACTATATTGGGATTTTATGAAAGTTTGGTTGAAAATACATGATTACTCCATTTTAAGTCTATACCATGAGATGATTTACCTATTATAATTATGCATGTTTTATGTTTTAGAACTGTGATCTCTCTTGGGATTTGACGAGGGGTTTCAATGTACTTTTGCAAGATGTTATTACCAAGTATTGGTGTGATGTTTTACTTCAAGATTTCTTTCATGATATCACTCTTTAATTGCATGGTTTACACTAGCATTACACACCCGCTAAGTGTTTGATAAAATATCAAGATTATGTATCTTGAGTTGTTGAAGGTCTAGAGCATGTCATATGAGTTGAATGACTTTATGATGATGAAAGTATGGTATTCATGTGTTGATTCCATGGAAAGTATTTATAGTGATGGAAGTTAACTGAATTGATGGGTTGGTACCTTATTAACTGAGTTGAGGGGTTGGTACCTCATTAACCGAATTGAGGGGTTGGTACCTCATTAACCAAATTGAGGGTTTGGTACCTCATTAATCACGTTGAGGGGTTGGTAGTTCAATCACCGAGATATGGGTTGGTATCTCAAGCACCTACAGAGATGATAAACCCAGTAGCCAAATGATGGTCTCTTTTAACGCACATAATATGTTCTATATAAGCATGTTTTACTTCAAGTATCATTCATACGTGTCATATTGTTAGTGTGCTATTCATTGCTTATGATTATGCATTTTGCCTATGATGCCTATCTCTTGTTGCATTGCATCCTATATATTTAGTACATTTAAATGTACTAATGCATACTCTATGCCTACATGATGTTACTATGTAAGAATCGGAGCTTCATTTGTTCATTACCCTCCTCCACATGACTAGCTCAAAATCTCTCAAGCAAGTTGATGAGTCCTCCATTCCAGGGACAATGTCTAGGTTCTTATGTTATGTATTATGACTCTTTTTCTTTATGGTATGCTTTGACTTTGAGATTGAGCTCATTTGCTTGTCTTGGCCCCCGCTAAGTTCTATGTTTAGAGGTGTTGTTAGACAAGATATGTATTGATGCTATGAGCTTTGACTCTCTTGACTCTATGATGTTTTATGCTATGAAAGATGTCCCTTAGCCCCGGTTATCCCTATTTACGATCTTTTATTGATATTTTATTGCTTTTGTGATCAAGGATGTATAATGATATATTAAGAGGCTTTCTTGAGGTCCCTTCGGGTTCCCCATGCGTCGTGTCATGTCTAAAACCCAGGCTTGGGTGTGACACCGCAAGTGGACACTTATTATGGATCCCAGAGAGAGTTGATCACCCTTTTTCATGGCAAGTTAAGGCGGGCGTGGTAACGATGTTGATTCGTTGTGCATCACCTAACTTAAGGTGGTGGAATGAGGATGTCGGTTAAGTGAAACTCCCAAGCAACATTGATTAAGCATGGGATTTCAAAATAAGCATATTATACTTAGATTATTTAAGAGCATGATTTACTCTAAACTTGCATAAAACTATTTGAGCATGAGCATTGAGTCAAGATGATTGAGTCGAGCTTTATTCTCTTTGAGCTATTTTATATACCAATATATTCCATGTATTGACATCCATTTTGGGCCTTCATCGTGTTATGATGCAGATACAATAGATAGATGACTTCAGCACGCGCATCATTGTGGTTCAGAGCAATATTTCCTCGATCTTGGTGAGTCCTCCTAGTATCTCGGAGCCCTTTTATCTTTCATTATTTTTGAGTACTTTTCTTTCTTTGATTGAGGTGCCCATGGCCTGTCATGGCACATTTCTAGATTGATGAATAGAGGCTTCATAGACATTTGGGTAGAGGTTTTGGATGAGTCTTTATATCTAAACTATTTTCATTGATACAATGATACAATAGAGTAATTTCTAGATATATATATAT
>JAPFFP010043491.1:0-13194 GCA_026153255.1 Solanum medicagineum | reverse complement strand
AGTAAATTTACAAAGGAATTATTAAGTGTCAATATAATATATATATGTATATACAAAAGGAATATTTTGTTTATCTATAATATATATACAAAAAGAATATTTTTTTAATCTAACTACACAATATAATTTCCTGATGAAGGGGTGTCGGTTGACACCCTCAAATGTGTCTCTGCGACTGTGTACTTTCCCTATCCCATTTTATATGACACCTTTTCTTTTTAGTTCATCCCCCAAAAAATGTCACTTTGTTATAATTAGAAACAATTTAACTTTAAAATTTTCTTTTTATGAAATGAATTTTGGCTACACAAATATCTAAGAATTGTTTTAAACCATAGTTTCAAAAGTTTTTTTTAAATACCATGTCAAGTTAAAGAGTGCCACATAAAATAAAATGACGGAGTAACAAATAAGGTCCTTTGACACCTCCAGGCATTAGGTTCAAGACTGTAATATAGTATTATGTAATGACCTTCCCCGGTCATTTTCTCCGCTTTTCGATCTTTTTAACATTTAGAGATTTTCTATAGCGACCCAAAGTCATTATGAGTTGCTGGCGGTAACAGATAGATCGTTTGGTTGTATTTTTTGGTTTTTATGTCTAATTCTGTGTTTTGGATCCTTTGGAGTTTGAATAGTTGATTCATTGAAAAGTCAAAACTCTAGGAAGACGGCCTCAAAATGGAATTCTGACGGTACCAATAGCTCCGGAATAGTCATTGTAGGCTAGGAGCATGGTTGGATTGATTCTTGAGGCCAATGGCGCGAGCTCGTGCCATTAGGTATTTTAGTCTTTAAGCTTTGGCCTAAGTTTGACCTTGATCAATATTCTTGAAAATTATCCCAGGATGAGAATTTCATAAGTGCGGTTAGCTCCAAAATATTGACTTTGATCTAGAGCGATCTTTTTGTATATGTCTTGAAGTTTCACGTCTCATTTTCATCCCTCTTGTAGATTTTGACTTAAAATGATGCTTGAGCGCTGGATTCACATTTTTTACACAACCTCAGTTGAAAATTTAAACTACGTCGTTGAGTTCAAAATATCAAATTTGAGGGGATAACATAGTTTGTTTGTGTACACGAGGTTTCTAACAAATCTTGAGCACTCCATCAAAGATTTTCAACTTGGACAAAACCAACTAAAGTGCATCTGCTGGTGCAATTTTCATTTATTCTCTGTGTTCACAGTCTGTATCTCGTGTTCGTGGAGGTCATCTCCATTGTACTCTACATTTGCTGGAGCTAAGCCACAGTCGCGAAGGTCAAGCTGCTGAGCCTCCAATTTCGCAGGCCAAACTCCTCTGCATTTGTGGAAGTCATTTACCAAGTCTTTTTATTTAGACCAATGACGCAAACCCATCCCAATTCTCAGATATTAAACTCGATATTCTCGAGGTGCAGACTTTTGATTGAGGTGATTTCAGTTATTTTTTATCTGGAATTAGTGTGCGTACACTGTGAAGCAGTTGAAGATCATTAGAGACTACATTTTGAGGTAATTTTTCGCCTCAAAAGGGTTGTCCAAGTCAATTTTGAGATTCTCATTGGGTCCCATAATTTCATTTTACACCTGATTTTGAATCCGTCTTCAAGAATATAATTTGTGTCAAAATATCTATATTGATATGGTGAACAATATTTTGATAGCATGATGACTATTGGAGGGAGGTGGATAGCTCTCATGCAATGGATTTAGAGTGCACATAATTGGTGGCGAGGTAGGCAACGTTCTCCATTCTTGAGTAAGCTCTTTTGAATGATGTTTAGCATAAATTTCATGTGAATTTTGACTATATTCACCTGGTATTCCATTTTCTTCCATCCTTTTTCATTTTTTGTAATTTTTGGTTGAGCCTTAGAATAGGGTAGTTCCTTATAGACCTTAGCTTAGGCTTGGGGTCCTTACTTCTGGAGTGATTTAGGATGAGTATCCTTTTGAAGAGTTTGTGGGTGACCTTAGACTAGGTTTGAGCATTAGGTGCTTGCTATAAATTCTATTGCCCTCATAGCTTTCTGTAAGTTATGATGGGACTTGCTTCCAGATAGTGTACCTTATGCTAGTTCTTGAGGCTCGTGTGGCTCGAGGTAGTCATAGGTGTGATCTAGTTTGTCTTAGTTATTAATTTGGGTTTATGAATTTGGAATTAGGCAATGATCCTACAAATGTTTTCTTCCACTACTTGATTTAGCTATCAAAGATTCTTTTGCTAGATATGAAGATGTATACTGGTGACTTTCTTATTAGATTATAGCTATTCAATATAGTTAGGCTAGAGGCCTTGTTCGAGGAGCGCTTGGACCCCATGTTAGTTCTCTCAGCCTTTGTATGTAAAGGTAGTAGTTTGATCTTCTAGTTTTATATGTCTTGATTGGATACTAGTGATGGTATGCATTATATTGATTGCTCATTCATACTCTTTTGTGATATGATATAAGTTCATGCATTGACTCATCGTTATCTTGCAGAGAGAGAGAGAGAGAGAGAGAGTGAGAGAGAGAGAGAGGGGGGATGTCATTCACACTGTTGACATGAAATTGGTTCCAAACTAATTTTTAATTAGAGTCATACCACCTAGATCATTTGATTTTCTGGATTTTGATACTTATGAGGGCGACATGCTCTTTTCTACTTGAGATTATGGAGGCATTTGAGATGATTCCAATTTTATGATTTGATTAGCCAATATACCCTTTTTGAAATGTTATGGCTACTAGTATTTCTCCAGCATCATCGACAGAGATGATGATAAGACCTAGTTTCTGCCTAGGTAGTGTATACAAATTATACGTACACTTATGGAACCTTCATGCCTTGAGTACCACTGTACCAAGCATAGGTGTCACACAGGTCCTACCTTGCAAGCTGGACTAGGGTAGGTCTATATGCTTGAGGATGCACTTCGAAGAGGTTCTCATGCATATCTTGCATTCATATGCATCGCTTGTCACCAGTATAATGTTTGTTGTTTGGCACCCTCAATAGTATAGGATGTCGGTTGGGTTATGTCTATCGATTGTACCGATCGGTAGTTTGGGATGCCGGTTGGTTATTATTTGACTATATTGGTGCCTAATTATGTTATATTTTTAGCCTTGGACTAGTAAGACTTCCTTGGATTCGATGTAATATTCTCCCATTAGGTAGAATTAGATTAGTCCGTTAGCTGTTAGGCTATCTGTATATTCTTGGTAGCTTTTTGGTCGCTTGTACCTTGTTGAATAGACTCTACAACCTGTCTTATTTGCTAATGGATGGTAGACCTGTTTCTCCCAGATACACTTCATAGCTTATCTTCTTCGTCTCATATATCTCAATTATTTTTTTATTAGCTATTCCATCATGATTTTATCTATGGTCTTGTTACCTGTGCTGTACTTTGCTTATTTATACGATATTTACGCTTGCTTTATCTATGGAGCTTAGTCGGTTTATGCCTACTGGGTATCATTTTGTTTAGTACTCATACGACACTTTTGCCTCTTGTAGATCGTAGTGCGAGTCTTAGCTATTGATTGACTTTGTGCAGAGCTGTTGTGGATTTTGGAGATTAGGGTGAGCTCTTGATGTCCAGAGTTACCGATTTTTATCTGTAGTTGTTCAGGCTAGTCTTTATTTTGTATCCAAAAATAGCCCGTACTGATTCTCCATTTGTAAAAGCCTTGTACTTTTATTTTGTCTCTTAGATGCTCAAATACTGACTGGTGCCAGATCTTGGGATGTGTTCTTGTATAATGTTCCTTCGATCTTCTATTTCTTTTTCTTATTTGGCATCTTTTCGCTTCTTATGGTTATCTTTCACAGGAGAGTCCATTGCTTTTGATTTTGAGATATGGATTAAACTTACCTATTGGTGAAATGTATGTCACACCCTGAGAGGGTACTCTAGATATGATCGACACTTAGAAATCATTGTTGGTTCTCAAGAGAACTCCTTGTCCTGATCATACAGTCTATCAATAGTGAAAGACCCAGTTTATAACATAAAAACATACTAGTGGGCTAATCAATCGTCAACCCAAAGAATAATTCTCTAAATAACAACAATCAAACTCTAAGTCAATCTACTATCACAAGAATGGTTTAAAAAGAATCTAGTTAAGGAAACAAAGACATAAAATCAATTATCACTGTCTAGTCTATCAAGGCTCTATTTCTACTGTCCAGACAGTGCTAATGACATGTTCATGGCTACTTCAAAGAAATAAAATGCTAATACTCTAACTAAGAAACTTAAATGGATCCTCCGAGAGCAAGGAGGTCTCACCACACTCTCTGGAATAGAACAGATCATCAATGAAGCACCTGCTGAGGATCCCTAGCACCATTATTTGCATTATAAAATGATGTGGTGCCAAATGATGTCAGTACATGAAATATACAGTATGTAACATAGCTGAAAAAAATAATAAGCTCAAGATATTCTCAAACTCAAATTAACTCAGCAAAATAACACAAGTTTATAGATGAACTTAACCTTGGGAAAGACTCAGATGCAATCAAACCAATCATATCGAGTACTATCTTGACCTATTTGGAGTTTCTCTAATGGACAACCATCACCTATGAGCCAGTGATAATACCACGAAGCAATGTCGTTGCCACATCCATTGAATACTTTGCCAATGTAAATAACAAGTCACAACAATTAGATCTACGATTAATCAAATCAAGTCCTTTTTTGGGATAAAAGAAAAACATCAAATTTTATGGTTGAATCTTCTCCTACACTGGCTATGTAGTTTATTAAGTTTGAGTTATTACTTATTCTCACCCAATTCGGTGCTCAATACTCCTCCTATGAATATGCTCATAAAACTCTAATCAATTCAGTTGGTTAAGTCATTCAACTAGTCTCATTGGATTCTTATCAATTTAACTATACTCTTACAATCAATCACTTAAAATAATCATGAGTTTAATTCATACACATATTTAAGAAAATATACTCTACTTGCCTAGATATGGATTTAGGATTTAAGAAATATACTCTACTACTTCTTCATTTATAAATATGCAAGAATTTACTAGGATTTAAGGATATTTTCAAGACCTCACTCATGAAAAATTCAAAGACTCAAACTAGACCATGATTCTACTAAATAGGGAAATAAGATACGTGGACAAAATCAATTCATATTTTAGTTAGCCTCACATAAGCGGGACGAAGGTTTGAATACTAAAATGTAGAAGTTTGACTTGGGATAAAGACTTGAACACTCAAACATAGAAGATTTGACTTGATCCTATGAACCTTATCCTTTTCTATTCTCCTTAGCACTAGATCTCCAAGTCTTAACATGTAAATATTAGAAATATCATGCTTAAGAACTAATATGGGGCCAAATTTGACCTCAAACAATGTGGATTAAGTATAGGAGGAGTAGGGAAAATATCAGAATGTCTCTCATTAAGACAGATGATCTTGCCAAAAATTTAACCTGTCATGAAACAAGTTTGCGTTATGAACTTTTTCCGCCATATTTCATTTTTTGTTAGATATTTACAACGTTGATTTTTGAGCTAAAATTAACAGGTCCGTGAGGCAGAGTAGTCGCGTAACTTACTAGTTAAGTTATTTTGTCCAAAAAAATTATCTTTCAAACCACTTGCCCAAAAATACCACCGAGACCATTTTTGAACATATTTTTTTAACTCCTTTTGATATCCCCACTTGATCTTAGCTCAAATAACTAGGGATGATAGATTTTTTTGGATTGTCATAATATCTCTCTCCTGAGATCATTTATCCTCAAATAATGATTAAGCCAAGGTAAATTTGAGGCACAAATGCAACTCAAGACACATTATCTTAATCATTCAAACATTGGAACAATCAACTACAATTCAAGAATAGACATATCACCTCAAATTAAGGAAAGAGTATTACCTTCGACATCATCATTATCGGGTATAAATAGATGCGGGTATTTGGCCTTCATATCATCCTCAGGTTTCCATGTGGACTTCTTAAAGAATTAATTTCTCCACAAGACTTTGATTGGGATAATCTCTCTAGTTCTCTACTTGCGCACTTAACAATCAAGAATCTGGACAGAAATCTCCTCATAGGATAGACTATCCTTAACTTCAATACTTTCTATGGGAACCACCAACAAAAAATCTCCCAAGCACTTCTTAAGCATCGAGATATAAAACACCAAATGAATAGCAGCTAACTTTGGGGGAAAATCCAACTCATAGGCTACATTGACAACTTTCCACATAATCTGATAGGGACCAATGTACCTGGGACTCAACTTTCTTTTTCCCTAAATCTTATAACACTCTTTATAGGTGACACCTTCAAGTATACCGAATTATTCAATCAAACTCCAAGTCTCTTCTCCTTACATTAATGTAGAATTTATGTCGATTTTGCATAGTCTTCAACCCTCCTAAATGAATTTTACCTTCTCTATAGCTTGATAAATCAAATTTTGTCCAATCAACTCAGGTTCACCTACCTCAAACCAACCAATCGATGACCTATACCTCCTCCCATAGAGGGGTTCATAGGGAGCCATCTGAATACTAGAATGAAAGTTATTATTGTATGCAAACTCAATGAGAGGAAAGTGATCATCCCAATTACCTTTGAAGTCAAGAGAACATGCACCCAACATATCCTCCAAGGTCCGAGTTGTGCTTTTTACCTGGCTATCTGTCTGAGGATGGAAAGTAATACTAAGAGTTACATTTGAACTCATTCCTTTTTGAAAACATATCCAAAATTGGGCAGTGAATTAATATGCTTTATCTGAGATGATAGGCAAGGAAACTCCATGCAACCTAACAATCTCCCGAATATATAATCTGGTGTAATTTTCTGTAGTGTCAGTTATCTTAACTACCAAGAAATGATTTGATTTGGTCATCTTATCCACAATCACCCAAATTGAATTATGTTATTTACGGATCTCAGCAAGCTTATAATAAATACGTGTTGATCATTTTTCAGTTCCACTCTAGAATCTCTATATTCTGAGCCAACCCACATCGTCTTTGATGTTCAACTTTAATCTGTTCATAGTTCAGGCATTAGAAATGAAATCAGCGATATCTCTTTTCATTTCGCTCCATTATTACATGTTTCTCAAGTCATGGAACATCTTTGTGAAACCTGGATAGATGGAATATCAGGAGCTATGAGATTCTGTCATAATCCTCTCTCAAATATCATCAACTGGGGACACTTAACCTATCTTGGTACCTTAACACACCATCTCCCCCTTTTGAGACAACCACAGTCTTCTGTATGTGCACATCCTTCAATTGATATAAAATAGGATCTTGATCTTGTTTTTCCTTCACCTCCACCATAAGAGATGATGCAAACCTATTCTGAACAATAATTTCACCCTATCATAATCTACAAGTTGAACTCGTTATTCGACTATTCTATGCACTTCTTTAGCTAATTCCTTCTTCTCCTTCTTAATTTGAAGAGTGCTCCCCATAGACTTCCTACTAAGAGAATTAGCGAAAAATTAGCTTTATTAGGTGGTAGAGAATACTCACGTCATAATCCTTGAGCAACTCTAGCCAACTCCTCCGCCTAGATTGATATCCTTCTTATGGTATACATATTGTAGGCTCTTGTAGTCTGTGAACACATACACATGCATTTCATATAAATAGTGACACCAAATTTGAAGAACGAATACCATAGCTTCCAACACAAGGTCATGCATTGGATAGTTTCTCTCATAAACCTCAAGTCACCGGGAAGCATAGGCTATCACTTTGCCTTTCTACATCAACACACAACCTAATCCAACTCGAGTTGCATCACAGTAGATCACAAAACCCTCTAAGTCGTTAGGCAAGGTCAACACTAGAGCGATGGTCAATGTGGTCAATTCTTGAAAACTCTTCTCACAAGAATCAGACCATTGAAATTTAGCCTTCTTCTGAGTCAGCTTAGTTAATAGAGATGATATTGATAAGAATCTCTCTACAGATCTCCAGTAGTAGTCAGACAAACCCATGAAACTCCTTATATCTATCAGGAATATAGGTCTTGGCTAATTTTTCACTTCTTCGATCTTTTGGGTATCAACCCGAGCACTATCTCTGGATATAATATGTCTAAGAAAAGTATTTATGCTAGCTAGAATTCACATTTTGAGAACTTTGCATACAGCTCTCAATCCTAAGAGTCTGAAGAACAATCCTTAGATAATTAGCATGCTCTTTCTTGCTCTTGGAGTAGACGAAGATGTCATATATAAACACAATCACTAACATATCTAGATATGGTTTGAACACCTGATTCATGACATCCATAAAGGTTGCAGGTGCGTTCGTAAATCCAAAAAACATGACAAGGAACTCAATATGGCCATAATAAGTCTATAAAGTTGTCTTCAAAATACCAGATTCTCTCACCTTTAGTTGATGGTAGCCAAATCTAAGATCTATCATGAGAAACAAGAGGCACCCTGAAGTTGGTCAAACAAATTATCTATCGTGGGAGAGGATACTTATTTTTTATGGTGATTTTGTTCAATTGCCTATAATCAGTGCACATCCTAATGGACCCATATTTCTTTCGCATGAATAGGACTAGAGCCCTCCAAGATGCAACACTTGGCCTAATGAATCCCTTCTAACAAATCCTTCAACTGCTCTTTCAACTCTTTAAGATCAGCAAAGGCCATTCTATATGGTGGGACAGAAATAGGCTACATAGCAGTGTGAACATCAATTTGAAAGTCAATATCACTATCAGGACGGACTTCGAGCAGATCATTAGGAAATACTTCAGGAAACGCATTGGCAAAACTGACTTAAGGGATGAAGACTCCACATTATCATCTCTAACTTTAACAATGTGGTAAATACACTCTTCGGAGGTTAGTTTTCTGTCCCTAATGTAGGAAATAAATATACCCGTAGGCACTGTAGGACTACCTTTCCCCTCTATAATAGGGTCATTTAAAAACTAAAATTTTACAGTTTGAGTTTTATAATCAACAAAGTCATAACAGACGTGAAGCCAATCTATACCAAGAATCATATCAAATCAATTATCTCTAACTCAACTAGGTCTGCCAAAATGTTTCTATAATAGATAAACATAGTACAATGTCTACAGACTTTTTTTTAGCTAGAATGGACTCACTAACAGGAGTAAAAACACTGAAGGGATTAAGAAGACACTCAGGAATGATCTTAAATTTACTGGCCACATAAGGGGTCATAAATGATAAGGCGGCACCCGGATCAAGTAAGGCATATAGATAATGACAAAACACTCGAAACATACTAGTAAAATACATTTGGTGAACTCTCCTAATCCTGACGATTGGACATGGCATACAAGCAGTTTGCACCATCACCTGTACCTAAAGTAGCACCTCTCTATTTAGCTTGGGCTGGTGGTACTGTCTAAGAAAATTGGGCCTTGCTACCTCCTTATTCTATCCTTATATTGGACGCTCCTTCTACTTGTAAACCATCTAATTTTACTTATACCACCCATTAGTCCTCTCTCGACATTCTCACAAATGTAGCTTACCACATTTCCCACAAAGTGGATTCCTCTTCAAACCATAGGACACACTTCCCTGAGATTGGGAACCCCGCGCTTGAGGATTCTGATAACCCTGTGACTTCTGATCATACTTGTTATGTGGTGCTGGTGCACTTAGTGAGGATGGTGCATAACTCGAAGGCCTATTTTGGAAGAAGGACCTATCCTCCTTACTCTACTTATGCTTTCTAGGCTCATGCCCTACTGACGTGGCTTTTTATTTATATTTTACTCTTATCCTTCTCAACTTACTGCACATAAGCCGTGAGTCTAGAGATGTTTGGAATCACCAATATCGCTTTGCGCTCCTTCTTAATATACTTGCCCAAACTAGATATAAACTTTCTCATTCTAAATCTGTAGTGCTTGGTAAAATTACAGAAATATCTCTAGAATAGAGATGTGCGTGTAACGTGTCTTCCCATGCTTTGTTTGTGAATTCGAGACTGGATATGTAATCAGCAGGAATTGAGTGGGAAAATGGTCACATCCGGATTTTAGAGCAACCAAGTCAAAAAATAACTTTTCGTAATTAAACAAAAAATAGTGTCGGTGTGCGCCCAAAGGGCGACGCGCCAGGGATGCAGATCAACACTTTGTTTTTTTATTTATTTTTGATGGGAAATCGAAAAGAAAATATACAGGTCCGTGCCCAGTCCGCGACGTGGACTGGGCATCTTCGAGATGAAACTTTTTCTTTTTACTTGATGGACATTCCGGTCAATTCCCAACCCCTCCTAAACTTAAAATATGATCAATTTAGTCGTTTTGATGAGTAAATAGGATCTAAAACCCCATTCTAAGTCCTTTTTCACAATACTTGAAAGTTAGGGCTTGAGAGAGAAGAAAGAAAAATGTGTGATTAAAGAATTCAGGGAGGATTCTTGACAGTTGATTCAAAGAGTTTTGTCCCAATTATTTAAGGATAAACTAAAAGCATGAGATTGTTCTCTCATGTACCCCATAGATGGTCTTAGATGAGAGGTAAAGGTTATTGATGTCTACAAGCATGATTCTTGAAGATTTTCTTGAAAATTATATTACTTGCATGTATTTTAATATGTTAATGATCATCATAAACTTGTTTTCTTGAATCGAATATTTTGTACATGAATTATTGCATAAGCTCTATTTACTATTTCACAACATGAATGAAGATAGGGATTGAGTCTAGAGCCTCGATGGGGAATGTTGATAGAGATTGTGATTGTGAATGTGAGAATATTGTTAGATAGATAGTGTTTGATGGTTCATGAGTCTTTCCAAATGAACTCTAATGATTTGCCTATTCGATTGATACCTAATGTTTGTCCCTAGCCTTGAGCTATTGATTGAGATATTGATTGATGAGATGATTAGAGTCTCTATGAAACTGATTGAAAGATTGTGCCTCCATAAGGCTAATTGAGATGATTGGATTGAGATAATTTGATTGAATGGATTATTTTATGAGCATTGAGTCATAGAAGGAGTATCGAGCACTGAAAGAATAAGAATTATACCAACTCGCACTCGTCAAACTATGTAGCCAAGCGTAGGTGAGGATTAGGACCATCGCATCATATGATGTTGAGGTTCCCTCTAATTAGAAGTCCCTGAAATCAATAGAGGACTTATAGATTGTTGTCTCCACTTGTATTTGTCCTTATGGTTTTAATTCATTCTCTACCTAGCAAGTACATAATGGTTGTGGCAACATCAGCGTGATTGTTGTACAAATATTGACTCATGAGTGATTATTCTCAGATAAGAAAAACTCCCAGAAAGTTCCCAATTGAGTACTTTGAGATGAGATGAGATGAGTCACTCTTAAATGAGCCTGATTTGCTTGATAAGTTGATTGGTTGATGGGTCAAATGTCTACTCTTTTTTCTTGCTTTAGATAGACATTTGACATATTAATTGGTTTCTATACAGAGTTGATTGTTATTTCTATATTATTCTATCTGTTTCGGTTTCATTCAGCTATTCTACATACCGTATATTTCATGTACTGACGCCACTCTCGAGCTGCATTATTTTATGATGTAGATACATGGGATAGAGAATATCAACAGACCCATTGTTGAGGATCTTTGAACGTTCAACGGATTGGTGAGCCTCCCCTACTTCGGAGGATTCATTTACTTTATTTTCATCATGCTTTAGAGTTAGAGTTGCTTAGCTTTTATTTTGATTGAGGTAGCCATAGGTCTGTCATTGGCACCACCTAATAGTGATAGAGGTTTCCTAGAGTAGAGTTGGATGTTGATTGTTAAGATTATGAGCTAGTTCTTTCTAGTAGCCTTTCATTTGTACTATTATTTTGAGACTAGATGATAGATGTGCCCATTAACATTCTGTTAACTTCCGTTGATTAGTAAAATGATTGATTGAATGACCGTGATAAGGCCAAGTGATTCGCTTGGGGACTAGAAATAGTCTCTAGTTGCCGGCCCCGTCTTGGGTCCCTTCCCGGGGCGTGACAAACTTGGTATCAAGCACAAATTCAAGTATCCTAGAGAGTCTATGAAGCCGTGTCTATAGAAACTTATTTATGGTTGTGTGGGCCCCGCTTCTATAAATGAGGGACTATTGACATTTAGTAAAAGTTTCCCTTCTTTCTGATTCTAAATCGTGCGATAGAGCTATTTCCTAAGAAATCTATGATGATTCGTGTGATGCTCTAAATCTTTTGGCTATGCCTTGTCCACGACGTGATAGAGACAATAATGTTCCAACACTTACCAATGAGATCCCCTGCAAATAAAGTAATCAGAATGATAGAGAGACTGCACCAGGCTTGAGATAAGCTGACTAATGTGCTAAGTTGATTGACTAGAAAGAGTGCACTATTACTCAAATGAATCGTGCATTTGAGTTAGCTCTAGATGTACCCAGACCCTTTTTTTCAAAACTTGCTTTCGATGTTACCTATGAGAGAGAAACTTATGTCTCTAAAAGAGTTTAATGCTAACACCTAAGAGTGATATGTGAGGTCCTATAAACTGTGAGTAGAATTGATTCATCCCATAGTTAGAAGGATGATGATGGAAAGAAAGGGATGAGATTGCAAGAGTGATGGCTTATTGAGGCTTGTAGTTAGAGTTATGTACCTATTTGGTAAGTAACGAGATTGTTGATTACCATAAGTTTGATGAAAGAGTTGTAAGCATCCTATGATTTTCATGATGAGATATAGAGGAAGAGTTACTATTAGAATGTGATAGACTGTGCTCAAACTAGAAGGAAATTTATGTTAATGTGTTGTAGTATTCATACTATTAAGGGTGAAGTTTAGATGTTGAATATGGGAAAAGAGTGCTTTCAATGTGATAGATCTAAATTAGGCTTATGAATTTTAAGTGACAGTTCATGAGATTCGTTGAGTTATGAGCCTTAGTCAAATAAGGAGATATGACTGAAGAGGTGAGTGGTACTGAATTGTAAGGAAAGTGATGCTATGGGCAGAGTACAAGTGGCCCTTAGGTAAGACGAGTGAGACGAGGATAACTCAATAGATAAGAAGAGACTTGAGATGTGTACCTACGATTATGTAAAGATGTGTGAAGCTCTAAGCTATGACTGCTACAAGAATCTAGATAGTATATTTGAGTTGTCAATGTGGAGTAGGCTGATGTAAGCATTCCTTGTCATCCCGGGCAACTAAGTTGAT
>JAPFFP010043490.1:0-13194 GCA_026153255.1 Solanum medicagineum | reverse complement strand
TGACAACTTTTTACACTACCCCGCCCTCCCGCCGCCCCACCCCACCCTCTAAAAATATTTAAATATTTATTCTTAATAATACTTCAAATTATGAAAATATAAAATATTTTCATGTAAGAAACAATTTTCCTACAATTGTTTTCTAATCTCTAGCTAAAAATGAAAGTCTTTTTTTTCTAAAAAAATTTTTTATTCATTAACCAAACAATAAAAAATATTTTTCACTCATCAACCAAACATGAAAAACTGGCAGGTGTGTCCACTGTTATTATTCCATGAGCGCTACATTGTTATTATTCCATGAGCGCATCAGACTTGTCTACGTACAAATGGAAAGTATGTATCCTTAAAAGAGATGGGGAGAGTAGTATGATACTGATCTTAGTAGATACATGTCATATTTTATTGATTTGGTTCGTTGAAGTTACGTCTTATATGCTTACTTATGACTCTTTTCTTTTCTTCAAAACTTTTCCCTTTTGTTGTCAGATTTTGATCAGATTGTGAGTCCTGTCTCTGTTGCACATTTCTCCCAGTACAAGATCTCCAGATTACTGGTTAAGCTCCTTGAGAAACTTGGTTTCCACAATAAGTTACAATGGTAACTGAATCACTATCTTATATAAAAAAGGCACATTAGTCGAAACTACAAGTTATACTAATTCTCAAATAGGCTCAAAGATTACAGTGAAATGATGCAGTAGTAAGAATTTATTATTAGGTCAAAAATTTGTTTTCAATCTATGCCATTTGAAGAAACGCCAAGCTCTTTTTTGTGCGAAGGGCCAATTACAAAAGTAGGTTGATCTTCTCCACAGTCAGTCTCCTCGTCATAGTGATCATGCATCTGAAATAGCCAGTCATAATATAGCTTCTCAGATTGCTAGAGAGACAACTTCTTTCCATCTTTGGATATCTGCATTAAAGAAGTTGTCTCTCTTACAATTGGAGAAACTATATCAGGACTGGCCGTTTCAGATGCATGATCACTATGACGAGGAGATTGACTGTGGAGAAGATCAACCTACTTTTGTAATTGTCCCTTCGCAAAAGAAAGAGCTTGGCGTTTCTTCAGATGGGATAGATTGAAAAACAAAATCGGGAACCTTATAAATTCTTTCTGCTGCATCATTTAACTGGGATCTTTGAGCCTGTTTGAGAATTAGTGCAACTTGTAGTGCTTTTTTTTATGTAAGATTGTGATTTAGTTACCATTGTCACTTATTGTTAGTTTCCTGATAAACTCTGAAAAGCGTGAGCATGGCTCTATTGGTGAGAGGGAGATCTTAATTGGACAAGAATGCAGTGCAATCAATAGTGCTGAGTGTGTTGTCACTGTAACAGCCTCTTTCCTTTCTGACGAGATATTCAGTGCCATTTCCTTGTTGGTACAGATGGTGCTGGAAGTAGTGTCAGGAAGTCCTTAGGAATTAACATGATTGGTGAAAAGGACTTACAAAAGCTTGTTAGCGTGCACTTCTTGATCGAAGAGTTAGGGCAGTATCGCATTAAGGAAAGACCCGGCATGCTGTTTTTCATCTTTAATAAAGAAGCTGTTGGTGTTCTTGTTGCCCATGATCTCAAGAAAGGGGAATTTGTCCTGCAGGTAAACCTATTTTGGAATACGTCCGAAACTGCCATAGCTATAATATCCACCTGCTTGTATTATTACATCTAAATCTGTTGACATTTGTTAACAGTATTTTGATAGCACTGGTAAAATATTTGAAGGTACCATTTTATCCACCTTAACGGAAGCTTGAGGACTTTAGTTCTAAAGTGTTTCTCTACTCTTTTCATGGATTTTTTTTGCACGCTATTAGCCAATAATCCCCATTAGTGAAGAGAATGAATCAATGGGTTTATGTTCTCGTAATTCTTTTATTTGGTGTACCACAATATAGGTGCTATGGCTGCAGTGTATGACATTTGTACCAATATTCTTTATTTACCATGTTGTTCTTTGGAGTTTGTCATGCCTCGGAAAGGTACCCTAGACGTAACTGCCACTCAAAGACTATTCTAGTCCCCAATCAAACCACGTGGCCTCATTACATTCGTTAAGTCAATCGATTAACGGAAGACATTAGATAGATGGCAAATAACTATCAGTGGCCTACTCTACCTTATCACATCGACGTCAGAAATAAAGTCCATAGGCCACAAGACTAGTCATTTCCGTCCATCACATAAAATAGAAATAAAGATAGTCAATGAAAAAGAGAAGGGGGAAAGAACCCCGACATCAACCCATAATCTCTCTATGTCTATGAAGCCTCAATTTCTATAAGTCTAGGATGGTACCATGACAGGCCATGGCTATCACAATCTTAGAATAACTTAAAGCAATAGGAAAAGGAAATAAAGACATCCTCGGAATGCAGGGGAGGATTCACCAAATCTAAGGCTGAAAGTTTGTTAACCTCAACGATTCGTCTGCTGAAGCCCTCTGTCTACTAAATCTGCATCATAAAATGAAAGATTGCCATGCTTGTTTCTAAAGCCCTTTGTACAACCTTTTTGGAAAGAAAGATATGTAGAAAAAGTCTTTCTATCTTATGGCATTAAGAATGACTGTCATGTTTGTTTCTAAAGCAGCTAATAAGGACTTGGTAAAAAAGAAACAGAACAATTGTAACATAAAAGTAACTCACAGAGGTTGGAAGATGCTTGCAAGAGGCTCAAAGTCAAGTAGAAGAGATGAAAAATTTTGTCAAAGTATTTGAAATATTGGGTGAAAATTTATCTAGACATCATAACGACTAAAACTCAAGCACAATATTAGGTGAGTTAGTTGCATGAGCTTCTGTAGCACACAATTAATTTATCCCTGATAATTTTTTGGACATTATGATAGTTATCTTGACATAACTTGTGTATGTCAAGGCATTCTGAAAATTATGAATCGTCATCACGAAGCTAACAAGAGAGCACATGGTTGAACTTGTATACACATGACACTGACGTTTTATTCCTTTTGTGACCATTCACATTTTGTGAGGTATCAAGCTTTTTATATATGAAAAGCTAGATGGATTTTATGTGGGAATGTTATAACATCGTAACAATTGCATCTAATGAAAAAAAAGTACAAAATTCGACATATGAGTTTTGGTCTTTTTTCTTACATATCTACCACCTCCCCATGAGCATCAGTATTGATAGTTTGATTCAAAGGTGAAATCTTGAGTAACCTATTGTTCATTCTACAACTGTTTCTTGTTTCTGATGTATAAGGAGTATTGGGGCACTTTAGTTTTGTTGTTTGAGTAGCAGTAAGTTGTGCACACCAACTGTTTGTCAAAAAGTGTGAACAGATTCAAGTAGAGGTATTGACAATCTTTAGTTGCACCCTATTATTTATCCTTTATATTTGTGTTGATTGAACATAAGTGTGAAGGGATTTCAAATACTTGGTATGCTTGCCTGCCTGAAGTTTGGAGAGATGAAGATGCTTTGAATTTCCAGATAGAGATGGAATAGAAGTATTTTGCACAAATGAAGGTGAACAAGAATGAGTTTTTCAAGATTCAATAGTGTTGAGTAGTTGATGATGATGTATTTCTGAATTATTTTGTGCTTTATTCCAACATTTTCCAAATATGATGTTTGCTTTCTTGGTATGCTCTGTTATGATTGAATTATACAATTGTAAGAGTGAAATATAGGTTAATATGAATTTGTCCCAAGCCAGTCCGAAGAACCCGGGGTCTTTGGAATTCTCTGAATGAGTTACGTACCCTCTACATTTCATTTAATGGTGATAGGGGTGGGAGGGGTATTTTACTTTTGTGATAGACTCTAGAATTTTGGTGATGAATGTGGAAATTAATTGATGTTGACGTGATCTTTATGTTCTTGTCTTGTGGCTTGTTCTGTATTGATGGAGTTCAAATTTGGCATATGAGTTGTTGATTTTGACATGAAAGAAGGGAATGATTGAAGTTGTTGATTCATGTTGTTGTCTTCATGTTTACTTTTTGGCTCATTGTTCACTAAGTAGAATTCTAGGCTTGATGTGATCTTTTTTGTTTACATTATAGAAAAAGAAGGAGAATCCAAGGTCCAGTCATTATACAATGGATTAGTTATATAAAATTTGGACGTTCCAATCTAATCTGGGTTGAAAATCACCACGGTGACCTTTTAAGGTCATGTACTGTTGTGCTTCAATTAAAATTTCAATACATATTCTACTTGAGTTTTGCATGCCCCATGTGTGTTAAGCCTCCTTGTTGAGTTCTTCTGTCTCTCTTTTTCTCTGGAACTTTTTCTAAGTATCCTTCAAAGAGAAATCCTTGGTTGTACTAGGTTTGAAAAATGATTTCAGGCTTTCCTCAAAACACTTGAAATTTTAATGATTACCTTAGTCAACTCCTTTGAGCCCTTAAGCCTTTTCATTTCATAATCACCTTCTGGAGCACTTGAAGTTATAACTTAGGCTAAAAATCCATGTTTTTGTAGAGGTGATGGGAACAATGTAGTGTAGAAATTGATAGGAAAAAAAAGAATATATAGTGAAAAGGAGAAGTATCATCGATCAAGTTTGTTGTGAAAAACATGAAAATGAAGCATCGAAAAAAAAGAAGATTGAAAGGTGTGAAATAACTGGGTGACGAGAAGAAAAATGTGGAATTTCGAAAGGGAAAATAATTTGAGGAAATTGTAGCAATTAGGAAAGTCATTGTCACTCATTACCCATATTCATATGATATCTCCAACCAAAACACATACATTACATTCATGCAAGTCCT
This sequence comes from Solanum medicagineum, assembly GCA_026153255.1. Lineage (NCBI taxonomy): Eukaryota > Viridiplantae > Streptophyta > Magnoliopsida > Solanales > Solanaceae > Solanum > Solanum medicagineum. Next base: position 8,440 of record JAPFFP010043490.1, on the reverse strand, counting down.
AAATGTTTGAGCTAAGTTCACCTATGATACTGGAGATTTACATAAAGACCAAACATGTGAGACCATTTTTTAAGCTCTTGACATCATTGTGAGAAAGAACGTTAATTCTTCCTATTGTATTATCCAAGCTTTGTCTTAAAATGCATATGGTATGAGTAGGATTCTCTTTGATTATAAGGACACGTGAAACTTCTTTTTGGGAGGTATTGAAGGATTTTGCATGGAGTGTCAATTTTTTCCTAGTTCCTCCTTAATTATGTGTTTCTTTTTGAAAAGACGACTACCTCTCTTCCACTAGTGTACCTGGTTCAGTTAGCAGTACCAGGCAGTAAGTTCAAAGCAGAAAACAAGTGAGCCAACTTATAGTGGAAAAACTCCTTGCTCAAGGGAGAAACAACCACTACCTACACTAATAGGATTTCAACATTTCTTTATTACTTCAAACTAGAGCAATGTCAACTTACAACTCACACTTCACACCACACAACTATTGAGTGTCAAACCCACTCTCAAACAACAACTCACTCAAAGATAAAAGCTTCTTACAATATTTTTTCCTAAACAAAGATTCTAAGAAGATTGCTAAACAGACTTGAACAATCAAGAAAACCTAACTCTAGATCATGCTTGAAAGCTCTCCTTAAGTGCCCATGCTCTTGCTTGAATGGTCTCACTGTTTCATATTGCAAAATTTGTGTCTTCCAGTGTTACTGATTGTACTTATAATGAAGCCTAGAGACATTCCATGTAAAACTCCTTACTTGAGTAGGGCACGCGATTTGTTTCCTTAAAGGAGTCCTTTTCCTAAGTTGCTGCCATTACTGAGTCCCATTCTGATTTTGTTTCCTTAAACAACAATCCTTCTCAAATTGGGATTCTGCTTTGCATCTCCTAGTGCGACTATGCTGAACCTGGTTCCATTTGTCATTATCAGAACTGCATAGGCATACCTGCAATAATCCTAACGTTTTTCCTTTCATCTTGTATTCTTCATTTCTAGCATAAGTAACTTACTTCCATCTCTGCTGCTAAGACTTTTCAATTCCTTTCTATCAAGACCCCTTTAGTTGCTTTGGAGACACGTATGAAAGTGTCTCTTAACGCCAATAGATTGGAAGACTTTTTCTCCATATCTTTCTTTCTCAAAAATCTCATCCAAATACTATTGCCACCTAATTAATTAAGCTTAGCATCCGCGACATTAGAAATAAGAGATTTCATAATTTTAATAGAAAAAGAACAAGCATAACTAGTTTTCAGCCTGTTGACAATATCACTGGTAATATCAAGAAGAAAACTGCAGGTAGCCGATGATTTATAATATTAGTTAACTGTAACGCAACTATACTTGGAAAAAATGGAAGAAAGTATTGGAGCACTGTTCACAACAACAATGTTGCATACTTGGTGCTATTTATCCAAGTAAAAGTGAGCAGTGTTCTTTTATTTGCTACCATTTTTGTCAAATATAATGACATTATGGTCAATTATCATTATGAATCACATGCTGCCAGAGTTTCCTTCTTGATGTTATTACTAATGTTTTTAGGTGGATAAAACTAGTTATGCTACTTTTTCTTTTATTAAGGTTTTGAAATCTTTGTCTCTGAATTTGTGGATGTCAAGCTTAATGTAATTAGGCTGCAACAACATTTGTATGAGATTTTGGAAAAGGACGATACGGAGAAAAAGACTTCCCATCTAATGGCGTTAAGAAATACTATCATGCTTGTCTCTAAAGCAGCTAAGAAGGACTTGGTAAAAAAGAATAGAAAGATTTTAGCAACACAGAAATGACTAAAAAAACGTTGAAAAATGCTTGTTAGAGGCTCAAAGTCAAGTAGGAAAGATGAAAAATTCAATCAAAGTACTCGAAATATTGGGTGATTAAATTTAGAATGACATCATTATGTCTAAAGATCAAGAACAATGTCAGCTGAGTTGGTTGCATGAGCTTCTGTAGCTCACAATTATTTTATCCCTACTACTTTTTCTTAACATCATGGCAATTATCTTGACATAGCATTTCTATGTGAAAACATTTTGAAAATTATTTATGATCATCATCACGAAGTTAACAAGAGTTAATCTAGGGCCTAGACGTGACACGGCGAATGGAGAACCCGAAGGGACCCAAATCAAGCCTCCATGCATATCATCACATATCCTTGGTTGCAGAAGCAATTTAAGCAACAAATCCAAGAGAATAAAATAAGAGTAAGTGGCTAAGGGAACCATTTCATATCATAAAACAACAAGAGTCAAAGAGCAACAAGCTTATAGCATCATTACATAGCTTGTCCAACAACATCTCTAGATATAGAATTTAGCGGGGGCCAAGAAAAGCAACCGGGCTCACCCTCATAATCATAAGCATTCAACAAAAGAAAAGAGTTTTTAAATAGCATGAAATCAATAGTTGTTGTTCTCGGAGTTGAGAATTCACCAAATCTTACTTCAAGAGATAGTACTAGCCACGTGTAGGAGGATGATGATCAAACAGAGCTCTGGTTCCTACATGGTAATATCATGTAGGCATAGAGTATGCGTTAGTACGTTTGAATGTACTAAATATGTAAGATGCAATGTAACAAGAGATAGGCAACATAATCAAAATGCTTAATTAGGCAATGGTTGAGCATATAGCAATATGACACGCATGAATGATAGTTGAAGTAAACATGCTTATATAGAACATATCACATGTGTAGCAAGAGACCATCATTATAGAGTCCAAGGCCTACCACCCCCTTGGAAAGGCGATTGAGATACCAACCCCTCAATTAGTTGATGGTTGTCACAACCTAACAAACATAGTGATGGAGGCTTGAAACTCCCTCAACATGGCGACCGAGGCTTGGCACCCCCTCGACAAAGTGATTGAGGCTTGACACCCCTTCAACAAGGCCACCGAGGCCTGACACCTCCTCGGCAAGATGGTTGAAGCATGACACCCTCTCAACAAGGTGATTGAGGCATGGAACCACCTCAACGAGGTGATCAACTTGCAATATCATAGTCACTGATCATGTATTGAACACATATATACATTACTTCCATCATTATAAATCCACTTGAATCATGAGCTGTGCAATAGACCTTCAATAACTCAAGAACCCTAAACTAGACATTTTATCAAACACTTGATGGTTGTGCAATGCTAGTGTAAAACCATGCAATTAAAGAGTGAAATCATGCAAGAAATCTTGAAGTAAATCATTCAACGAATACTTGGTAATATTGTCATACAATAAACATCAAAACCCTTCATCAAATCTCAAGATAGATCAAAGATTGTAGTTCATAACATGCTTAAACAATCACACTTTTACAAAACCCCAACATAGTTCATAGTCAAATTCATATAGAAGACACATAAGTAAAATCAACTTAGGAACATGTAATTTAGGTAAAAAGGAGCTTGGGCACCATGGGTAAAAAGACCTAATGGTTGAAACCCAGACACCTTGACTTTGGAGAATTTCCTGATGAAGATTGGAAATGGACACTTGAAGATTGAGTGAAATCCTTAAGATCCTAAATGAGTTTTGGCACTTGAATTTTGGGTGAAATATTTATCTAAGTGTTAGAGAGGGTCTTGGAGAATGTCCTGAATGATATGAGGTTGAAAAATGACTAAGTATGGGTGTTTTTATGTATAGGGAGGCTTAGGCCCAAGACCCAAAGGCCTTTGACCAGAACAAGAAAACTGGCCAAAAATTACACCTCTCCGGGCACAACCCCTGGCGTATCGCACCTAGGGCACGCTTGGTCACTATAATTTGGCCAACTTGAAATTTTGAATTTTGCTACGATTGCTCTAAAATCGGGGTTAGACTTATCTCCATCAATTTTTTCCCTAATAATATGAAGTCGGATTTTCGGTATCACACATGGATTTTGAGATATACGGAAATTACGATTCCGGGCACTTCCGAGGCACTTTTTCAAGCACTTTTTGAGGTCCTTTCAATATTTTCCCCTTGGGAACATTCATCCCTGAATGTCAAAGCAACGTACATAAGAAGAGTAATTATGAAGAAATCAGCTCCAACAAGAATACAACAATACATTTAAAACACCATTTTCAAAATCTCAACATAAGTGTCAAAATGTCAACATAAACATGAATGCATGCAAATGACATAGGGGCTGAAACATAGGACTTGAAATCATAAAAAGGACTTGACGTGTTGTCATAAGCTTGAATATAATAAAGGAGGTATGGATATTGCTTTTCCATGCCCACTCTGACTCCCTGAGAGACACTTTCGACTTGCTGATTCTTCTAAAGGGCCTTGACGAACACTACATCCTTATCAATCAACTTTTCCACCCTTCCATCCAATTCCTCCACCGGGACCTTCTCCTAAGCCAACTTATCCCCCATAACCTCAAAGAGTTTTGTAGCGCTAGAGTCACCAACATATCCCTTCAACCTAGAAGCATGAAGAACTGGACAAACCATATCCAAATCCATAGGAAATTCCCATTCATATGCAACCTCACCAACCCTCCTCAACACTCTATAAGGACTCACAACCAAAAACTCAATTGCCAACCTTAAACATACATGGTCTACTTTGGCACCAAAACCACCATATACCCTTAGGAGAACCTCCACTCTACCATCCCTCACCAAGACCTCCAACCCTATCAAGATGGAAATCAAGGCCTTGCTTAACTCGACCTCTTCAACCAAAAAAGATTCGGAACCACCAAAACTACTAACCACCATTCTTAACTTTACCCAACTCCATTCCGCACCTAGTCAATAAATGCACTTCTCCAACTACCCTTTTGTCACCCCAAAGACTCCCACTTCCCATAATTAGCAAGCAACCTTACTTCCTCCGAAATTCACAACATCACCCTCAAATGATTCACAAACTCTTCCTCACTTCCGGAAACAACCAATACATCATCACCAAGGACCACCACAAATGTAACAAGGTAGGGATTAAAGACCCTATTCATGAGACCTTTAGACATATCCGGTGTACTAGTCACACCAAAAGACACTACCCCAATTTCAAAATATTAAAAAGGACATCAAGGACTCATTAACCACCGGAATAGACTCATTAGAAAGAACCTTAGACTCAACATTCCCACTCTTACAAGATGATAAATGCAACCCTTAGGGATCAATTGAACCTTAAGACAAGAAATGAACCTACCACTTCACTAGCACTCAAGGAAGGATTTAATAGGGAATCGAAATTTAACTCTACGGGCCCTACAATCAAAAGAGACACAATATGCATGCAACTAATCTACCCCAAGTATAACATCAAAGTCCACCAAAACAAATCCAACAAGTCACAAGGAAAGACCTAATGCAATATGAACACGAAACAATTTCTATGGTCCTTTTTAGTAACAATAGACTCACCAATGGGTAGACACGAAAAAGTTCACATAACAATTCAGAACACACATGAAGACCACTAGCAACAAAATGAATAATTAAGGAAATAGGGACATTCGAACCTTCCCATGCATACATATCAAGGTCAAAGGAAACATCAAACATACCGGTAGCAACATCGGGCACCTCATCTGCCCCTTGCCTCCTTTGAAGAGAATAGAACCGATTATGTCATGGAGCACCCCCTTGGCCACCTTGGGCCTCTTGATTCACATGGCCATCTTGTTCTTGAAATCGACCACCTTTATGCCTTCTTCGAGCATATGGACAATCAACTAGCTTGTGACCCACTTCACTACAACCATATCAAGCATTGGTCTTCCTCAAACATGGGCACCATGGTTCCTCCTACACCTTGGACACTTAGGATTAGTTCTCCCATCATTGTCATCTTGGCATTTTGAATTAGACACCCTTTTAATAACCAACCTCTTGTTTGGCGTATCATCGGACTCTTGTTCTTGGAAATCACCATCAAATCGAGCCCTCTTGAACCCCTCACTTCTCTTCTTCCTAAACGTCTCCCCCTCAATTTTCTCGGCATAAATCATGAGGCGGGACATATTCATATCACTTATCAACATAGCGGCACGACACTCCTCATTCACCAAATCGGATACACCTATCACAAACTTATTCATTAGAGACCTCGGATCAATAACCAATTGTGGAGCATACTTAGAGAGTTGGTTGAACTTGAGGGCATACTCCCTCAAACTTATGGATCCTTGCTTTAGATTCATAAATTCCATCATTTTGACCTCCCTTAGCTTAAGAGAGAAGAATCGGTTGAGGAATGCGTCTTTGAACTCCTCCCAAGGAATAACATCACAATTTTCATTCTCCATCCCCCATTGCACAAACCAAATTTGAAGCCACACCTTTGAGTTGGTAGCCCGGCAACTCTGCCTTTTCCTTCGAAGTCACCCCTATGATAGTCAACACTTGTACACCTCATCAATGAACTCTTGGGGATCCTCATCCACCTTAGATCCATGGAACTCTAGTGGATTCATTCTAGTGAAGTCCCTTACCTTGAGGCCGAGGTGAGAACATAAGGAGCTTGGGCCCTTTGGTTGATTTGATTGGCCATTGTATGGGACAACATGGTGATACCATTCCCGAACTCAATCTCGGTAGCCCCTCCCTCTAGAGGAGCTTGAGAAGCGGAATAAGCGGTTGCCCTATCGGTGCATGACCCCTCCTTGGTCTTCCTCTTTGTAGCGGCATAGTCAATCAACTAGAAGAGAAAAGAACATTCGTTATGGGGAAAAACCTTACCTTATAACTAAGGCACTATATAGTCCATGAAGATGTGAAACATTTCCTAAAACGCCTCAAAACCTCTTACTCATAGTGATGGGACGCCTCATAACCATGAATAAGACTTTAATCGATGCAGTGTGTTGGACTCTGAAGACCATTATAACCTTTTTCTCTGATACCAAGTTTATCACGACCCAAACAAGGGCCTAAAGTGATACGACAAATGGGGAACCCGAAAGGACTCCACTCAAGCCTTCATACATATCATCACACACCCTTGGTTGCAGAAACAATTAAAGAAACACATTCAAGAGAATAAAATAAGGGTAAGGGGCTAAGGGAACCATTTCATATCATAAAACATCATGAGTCAAAGAGCGTCAAGCTTATAGTATCATTACGTAGCTTGTCCAACAGCACCTCTAGACATAGAACTTAGCAGGGGCCAAGATAAGAAACCGGGCTCACCCTCATAATCATAAGCATTCAACAAAAGAAAAGAGCTTTTACATAGCATGAAATCAATAGTTGCTGTCCTCAGAGTTAAGGACTCACCAAATCTTACTTCAAGAGATAGTATTAGCCACGTGGAGGAGGAGGATGGTCAAATAGAGCTCCGATTCCTAGATGGTAATATCATATAGGTATAGACATTTGAGTGTACTAAGTATGTAGAATGCAATGCAACAAGATATAGGAAACATAATTAAAATGCATAATTAGGCAATGGTTGAGCATATAGCAATATGACATGCATAAATGATACTTGAAGTAAGCATTCTTATATAGAACATATCACATGTGTAGCAAGAGACCATCATTATAGAGTCTAAGGCCTACCACCCCCTTGGAAAGGCAATGGAGGTATTAACCCCTAAATTAGTTGATGGTTGTCACAACCTGCCATCCATGGTGATTGAGGCTTGAAACCCCCTCAACAAGGCGACCGAGGCTTGGCACCCCCTCGACAAGGTGATTAAGGCATGAGACTCCCTCAAAAAGGCCACCGAGGCTTGACACCCCCTCGTCAAGTTGATTGAGACATGAAACCCTCTAAATAAGGTGATTAAGGCATGGCACCCCCTCAACAAGGTGATCAACTTGCAACATTATAGTCACTTATCATGTATTGAACACATATATACATTACTTCCATCATCATAAAGCCACTTGACTCATAAGCCATGCAATAGACCTTCAATAACTCAAGAACCCTAAACCGGATATTTTATCAAACCCTTGGTGGGTATCTAATGCTAGTGTAAAATAATGCAATTAAAGAGTAAAATCATAAAAGAAAATTTGAAGTAATTCATCCCACCAATACTTAGTAATACCATCATACAATATACATGAAAACCCTTCATCAAATCTCAAAATAGATAAAAGATTAATAGCTCAAAATATGCTTAAACAATCACACTTTTACAAATCCTGAACATAGTTCATAGTCAAATTCATAATAGAAGACCCAAAAGTAAAATCAACTTAGGAACATGTAATTTAGGTAAAAAAGAAGCTTGGGCACCATGGGTGAAAAGACCCAATGGTTGAAACCCACATACCTTGACTTTGGAGACTTTCTTGATGAAGATTGAAAATGGAGACTTGAAGCTTGAGTGAAATCTTTAAGATCCGAAATGAGTTTTGACACTTGAATTTTGGGTCAAATATTTGTTCAAGTGCTAGAGAGGATTTTGTGGAATGTCTTGAATGATATGAGGTTGAGAAATGACTAAGTAT
>JAPFFP010043489.1:0-13196 GCA_026153255.1 Solanum medicagineum | reverse complement strand
ACAAGAATATAAAAAATTATTTTACGAAAAATCAAATTTTGTAAATTTTAATTTTTTACTCCATCTCAGGTCCTCAATCTCCCTACCCTGCCCCCCGCCACAGCCCGCAACCCCTAGCGCCCGCTCACCCCCACAAAAAAAATAAAAATGTATATTTACAAAAAATTCAAATATTAAAAACTTTAATTTTACAAAAAATTCAAATTTTAAAAATTTTAATTTTTTACTCCACCTTCAGCCTTATCCACCCCCACCCTAACCCCCTTCCTTTATCCTACCACCTCCCAAAAAAGAATTTAAATGTTTATTTTTAAAAAATATTTCAAATTATGAAATATTTTTTTACTGTCAAAAACTAGAAAAAAAAATCTTGAAGATTAGTAGTAGAAAGAAGAAAAAAATTGTATTTAATTTGAAAAATAAATGGTGTATATACAAAGAAATGTAAGAGGGATAAAAATGACAAATCAAGCATTTATTAAAGTTGAAAGGTTTATAAATAATGCACATACGCCCCTTTTGTGTGTAACACGCATACTTTGTCATGTCAGCGCCTTGTGTTTACTTGATAAAAAATGAGCAAGTTGGAGTGCCTATTTGTGCACTTTGAAAGTTTGAATTCCAACTTAAAATTTTGCTCCAACTTAAGGATTCAATTTATATATTATGCCTTTAATTTTATATTCAATATAGTATAAAATCACTTTTATCTGTCAGAATTTACAGCATAATTTGATTTTATGTGGTACGTTTGATTTTACTAATGCGACTTGCCTTGGTCACATGTAAGATTTCATCTCCAAATTATTACAAATATATTAATCAAATCTTCCGAGAGATGAATACATAAAAAGGAAGAAGGAGAAAGCATTCCAAAATTAATTTAAGCAACTACAAAATAAAAAGATCAATAAATCCATATCATAAATCCTAAAAACATGAGTGCAAGTACAAGTTTGGTGGTTGTAATTGCAAAATTGTAAGAGGGGCATTCAATCGAGAAGAAACAATAAATACTTATTTGCATCAGATATTTACATCAAACAATTTAACAGAATACATATTACTTGACTAATCGTGTATGTGAGACACATGTTTTGCATCCATTATAATTAGCTTGGCATAAATATTGGACGCGAATAAGTCTTTACTAGACGGAACTAAACAACCCCTTAATATTCTCAGTTAGCTTCTCTACATTACTGAATTGTCGATTTATGATTTTATAAATTTCACATGAAAGCCCATATGTAAGAGTCCACAAACAATTTTTGAGAAAAAGCTAAAGGGAACAAAAATTTTTGCGCAGTCTTTTTATTTTATTCTTCACTCAGTATTCTATACTATTATTAAGGTCTGGTTGAATTTAAATTCACGCCATAAAATTTAACATTTGAGAGTAAAGTATTTCCTAATAGAAGCAATTTCAAATTCAGCAGGATTTTAAACATATCTAATTTTTAATCAGACACCATCAACATCACAGTATAATAACAATATTCACTTTCTAACTAGAGTGCAACTTATATCAATTATTGATGATTATTTCCAAGGTCACAATATGAAAGATTTAATTAGTAATATGATCATTATATTTAATTACAATTACGTTTCTTGATTCTCACAAGGCAATTTTCAGCAGGATAAGGTTTAACCTCTGGATTAACCTGCTCAACCCTGCATGCATATAAAATACATTAATAATTAGAACTTTCTTCTTATTTTATATATTTCATCCGTCTCAATTCATATGACAAGATTACGAATACAAGAGTCAAAATATTTATTTTTGGTATAAGCGTCGCAATAAATTCTTTTAAGTTATTGATAATAAAATTCATATATTTTACTTCATTTGAAATTTATTTGGGAAAATAAAATAAAATATATATAAATTGCACTAAAATAGTTAATAATTTAAAATATTTACCTGTAGTGAAGAAGATAGTAATGAAGAATTACTGAAATCTGAAGCCTGGCAAAATTGGATCCTGGGCAAGCTTTAGGGCCCATTGAAAAGGGAAGAAAGTAACCTGGCTTAATTTTCATATCCTGTAAAAATTTCATTTAATCATTAATTAATTAGTAATGTGGGGGGACCTTCTTGCGGAAAGTGAGATTGAGATAGTTTGAATTCATAAAGCATAGAAACATAATTATTTCGATGAGATGTAAGAGATTGACAGCGTGATATATTTACGGAGAGGTAGGGGTATAAATGGGGGTAGAATTAAGAAGATGTGATTAGTAAGATATAACATGACTCATTTTCAACTCACCACGCGAGGACATGTCCTAAATAGTTGAGCAAACGAAGGTCAAATTGATTAAATTAATGAACAAAAAAATTCATTGACTTAATGAACAAATGTTGAACGGCCGGTAATAATCCATTTTAAGATGAGAAGTCCCATATCAGTAAAACACAGGAGAGATGTTATTGGATGTTTAAGTAAATATATCTTATCTACTAGTGACACGTTATAAAGTTGTGCTGGCCTTGACCCAAAACGGACAATATCACTAGTAGGTTGGGTCGTTACAGATGGTATCAAAGTTACTCCTACGCCAGCCTTGTCGATGTGGGGCTAGAGTGTAACTGAGTTTAGGCAAATCCGGATGAGGTGGGACAAACCTCAGTGTTGAGTCTAGGCGAATCTCATACGGTGGGTCAAAACCTCAAGTAAACATATTTAACCTACTAGTGACCCATTTTAAAATCGTGTAGGCCTAGACCTAAAACGTACAATATCACTAGTGGGTTGGATCGTTACATAAATCATATTTTTATGATCTAATTTTGCTAGTATCCTTATATATGAGTAAATCTCACTATATTTTGAACCATACACTATTAGCCCTCGAAAATTTTTCGATTATAAAAAAAAGTGAAAGAGAATTTCATGAACAAAATTAAGGTGCATGTTACTTACATCCCATCTTGAAGGATTAAATTCCTGAGGTTTCACATAAATGTCAGGATCCATATGAATACTCCATAAAACTGCAAAAAACTTCCACCCTTTGGGTATGGTGTAGCCTACACATACAAGAAACAAATGAATCAATAATTATTTTTTTCGTTCCAAAATACCGTGCCGCATCTTACTTTTCGAAAGTAAATTTGAGTAATATTCAAAAATTGCAATTTCTTTTTGTCAGATCAATACAATGAAATAATGTATTTTAAAATATTAATCAAAATTTATACAGTATAATTTTCCGAAAAAAGGTCAAGGCTGAGTACCAACCGTTTATGTTAAAAGAAGATTTTGTGTTTCTAAGGAATATCGTCTGGTCGGAAGCAAGACGCAACGTTTCAGTAATTACCTGTTAATATAAAAAAAATACAGAAACAAATAAAAATTATGCTTAATTTTTTAATAACAATATTATGAAGAAAAAAAAACACAATATTGTCTTAATTACCTGACTAAGAAATGTCATCTGTTTAATCTCATCAAAATTAAGTCCAACATCTGAAGATGGTCTTCTTTTAACTATATCCTCTTGTTCCTTCTGTAAAAATAAAATAAAATTAAGTTGATCAATAATACGCTCATTTATTAATACAATTTATTTTTTGTCCGTCAATTTAACTCATCTAAAAGTTCGATTTAATTATTTCATTTGTAGTTCCAATAACCAATGATTGAAAAAATTAAAATTTAGCAAAAATTGTATCCATGTGTCAGCCCATTTCATCCCCAAGTAATTTTTTAACGGATTACTCAGCTGATTTCGATCCTTTCAAATTTAACTCTACACATCTGCAACAATCTACCTAAGATGTGAAGTACCATATAGACAAAATATGGAAGAGATGTTAGGTATATAAGTAAACAAATCTTACATACTAGTGACGTGTTTTATAATCGTGCGGGTGTAGTCCCAAAACGGACAATGTCAGTAGTAGGCTGGGGTATTACAACATCCAATTCAAGTAAATTTTGGACAAATTAACTCAACCTATCATCCAAATTCGACTCAATGTGCACATATAAAACCACTAGAATTGAGTAATGAATACATACTTTTGCTTTCTCCAAGATATGAGGATGTTTTTCCAAGTTCATAATCGTCTTGATAGCCATTAGAGCAACAGGTTCAAAACCAGCAAATCCAAACAACAATAAGACTTCAATAATCTTCTCATCACTTAATATTTTGCCTTCATAATCATCTTGATTAGTGTCTAATAACAACATATCAATTATGTTGGATGACCTTGCTTTGTAATCCTTTGCTTTTCTTCTTTCTTCTAATATTTGTTGAAATATTTTCACTAATTCTCTTCGAGCCTGAAACCATGATAAAAATTGAATGAAAGAGGTGATCTCGTAGTTTTTGATTTGTAAAATAGATGTTATACTCTCTACCATCACAAATATCAGATAAGTAATTAAAAGGGCGATCTCGTAGTTTTTGATCGATCTGTGAAATAAATATTACACACCACAAATATCATGATAAAGGATTAAAAGGGTAATCTCGTAGTTCTTGATCGATCTGTAAAATATATGTTACGCTCTCTACAACCACAAATATCATGATAAAAGATTAAAAGGGTGACCTTATAGTTGTTAATCGATCTGTCAAATAAATGTTACTCTCTACAACTACAAATATCATGATAAAGGATTAAAAGGGTATTTCGTAGTTCTTGATTGATCTGTAAAATATATGTTACACTCTTTACAACTGCAAATATCATGAAAAGGATTAAAAGGGTTGTTACACTCTTTACCACCACAAATATCATGATAAAGGATTAAAAGGGTGACCTCGCATTTCTTGATTGATCTGTAAAATATATGTTACACTCTCTACAATTACAAATACCATGATAAAGGATTAAAAGGTTGTTACACTCTCTACCACCACAAATAATATCATGATAAATGATTAAAAGGGTCATCTTGTAGTTCTTGATCGATCTGTAAAATAAATATTACACTCTCTGCAACCACAAATATCATGATAAAGGATTAGAAGGTTGATTTCATAGCTCTTGATCTATGAAATGAGTCTTACACTCTATTTTGTTTACTACAATGCACAAATATCATGATAAAAGAGGTGACCTCGTAATTTTTGGTATGTTAAATGTGTGTTGCATTCTGTTGTTTGTAATACAACTACAAATATTATGATGCAAAAATCTTTCACTCAAAGATCTCTTTGTCATATTTTATGTGATATTCAATGCCCTAAAAAGAATGTTACTTGAGAAATCTTAGTAGCTCAATTGATTGTCTACCTAAACTCTCACTTTGTTAGTTATGAGGATTCAATTCCTTATATTGTAATCCCCTCCCACTTCTCCTTCCCCTACCCCCTATTTTTTTTTAAAAAAAAATCACCTTGCTCTAGTAAAAAATAACTGAACTCTATATTTCTCCTTGTACCTTATTTAAATGACTCTTAGTTACACAAATATCTAGATTATTTTATATCATAAATTTAAAAAAAATAAAATTTAAACACCATAATATACAGAGGAAAGATGTAACGTTTTCGAGATTTACTCGAGTCCTAAAGAAGATTTGTATTGGAACACCAAATTCAACAACTTGTCCCACAAATGACGCTCACACGATTCGACATATTAGACATCCTACATCTAGTCTTTCTGTATTTGAAGTCCGTGCCAAATCATAAGGAGTGCAAATTTATATCTAAATTATAAAAATATAACTTGTGTGTAATATATTCTCTTTTGTTTGAAAAAGTCTTACACACATGGATAAAATATTTTATTTTGTTAAAAATTAAATAAATTATTAGTATCAGTTAAAAATAAAAAATTAAAGTACTGATTTCTCCCACCTCACCCCCACTCCCCCAAAAATAAAAATTATTTTAAAAATATATCATGTTTCAAAAATAAAATTTAAAATATTTTTAAATTTCAAAAAATTAGAAGAGAATAATTTATTTAAATAAAGGAGAGAGTGCAATAAACACGTCATGATGCGAGTGTAATAAAAAGAATGTATTTGTCAAACTAATAAGTGATAATTTAGGTATAAAACTATAAAGAAAAAAAATAGTTGTTTGAATATGTTTTTAACACTTATCCCAAAAATATCCAAATAGGATTGGTTGGCCTGAACCATATTTCTCTTTCACTGATTAGTTGTTAACCTGTCCCCTTCGACTGAACGACAAAATTGTTTCACCGCTCTCTACCACTTTAGGGGATGAGGGGGGAAAAGAACTTCAACATACTTGATCCATATGGCAAAAAAAAGAAAAGGTCGGTCGCACATGCACATGTAATTACATATATAAAAAAGTATGTTGTTCTCTCTAACGATTCAAAATAGTCATACAAATTCGATGCGTCTAACCTTTATTGCCTTATAGTAAGGAAATCCTCGGATATTAATGGGCAAGTTGTGAACCCCTCTAATTAGGCAAGTAATCTTCTCGAAAATTTTATCAAATAACTCTCGTTCAACCTCAACACCTGCAAAAATTCTCATAAACGCCTCAAATGTAAGCTTGTGCATGTTAGAGAGGAACTCAAAGGGTTCTTCCATAGTAACATATTTCTCGAATGTAGTTCTCACGGCTCTATCTATATAATCAAAGTAATCGGATAAAAATCCTTGATTTTTTACTGGAGCTATTAATCGACGTATATGCTTATCTTCTTCGATCGATGTAGATAGTCCCACTAATCTTTTCATATAATCAGGCATTCCTCTATCAAGATATTCTTCATCCATCAAGATTTTCCTAGTTATTTCTGGCTTTGTGATAATAATGCTTGGCTTTCCAAATATGTATCCTCTGTACATTCCTTCTGGCCCAAACCTTTCCAAAAAAGGAAAATGTTGTTTAATTTGGTCAAGTAACATAAACAAGGACGAAAAGTCCCTTTTTTTTTGGGGGTGGGGGGGAGTCGAAGATACATATATGTTAATTTGAAGACGAACTACATAGAAAGAGAAGAACCAACTAAAACTGCTTAGATTCTGAATAATGCAATTAGATTACTCGCATCAGATCCTGCAAATCTATACTACATCTGGAAGATATGACACACAACATACTGACATTTCTAAAAGAGTCGGAACAACATAGCAAATTTACCTTGTAGCAAAGTAGGATAAGAATGAATTTGCATCATCACTCAATGAAGATTTGAAGTAATGAAGTGTGTTGCCAATATATGGCCATCCCATATCACCAGGAGGGATGTTATATTTCTTTGAACAAAATTTGATTGCATAATACCAACCATTTACTCTCTTTAGTATACCATAAAATGTTATGATCCCTACTGCACAAGCTGTGAAGATGAAGGCTAAATGATTGTGCTCCATTTTTTTCTTCCTTGTAGCCAATTTGGTTCACCTTGTGATTTGATAGAGTGAGCAATATAATAAAGCTATTAAATGGC
The DNA here is from genome assembly GCA_026153255.1 of Solanum medicagineum. Classification (NCBI taxonomy): domain Eukaryota; kingdom Viridiplantae; phylum Streptophyta; class Magnoliopsida; order Solanales; family Solanaceae; genus Solanum; species Solanum medicagineum. Next base: position 5,785 of record JAPFFP010043489.1, on the reverse strand, counting down.
CACAATGTCGTGGTCTATGTTACGTGAATATTGTATAGTAAAGAATGGAAGGTATGTGAATATTGCAGTTTTTATTCCTCCTTAAATTTATTCCAGTTATTTTAGATTTATTTTGTACAGTATAAATAGACATAGCAGACTAAAAGACTATTACATATAATAAATTTATTTCAAATAGAAGTTCATGATAATCATTTCGTTTCTATACCGAAATTGTATTTAATACCTATATGATTGGTATTTCCTCCGCTCCATTTTATCTGTTATGACAAAGTATGACACAATTCTTAAGAAAAAATAACTAAAAATGTTATTTGACTAATATATTTATTATAAATAATTGAATTTTTATCTATTTATGTCCTTTTAATTCTAAAATAATTAATGTTATTGTTGTTGTTGTTATTATTATTATTATTTTGAATAATTAATGTTAAGGACAAAGATAAAAAAATAAAATAAAATCTCTTCAAATTATTTTTATTAACCACTATTTTAGAATAATTATTTTAAATATATTTAACAATTAAAATCACACCAAGGGAGTGTGACTGAAGAAAAAAAAAATACAAATTGCTTGAAGATAAGACTAGATATATGTATATTTTAAAGTTAATGTCCATGTCTTTGACTTTTCTAAAAAAAAATTTAATGGTGTTTTATCTTTCAAATTTTTATGTGACTTCTTATGTTACTGCACTTTAATATTTGTCTATCTCATTTATATAGTTGAATTGTTGTTTCATTAATAACTTGATTTAATATCAGATCTTTTTGTACGCTCAAATGTACTTTTATTTGTCACATTAAAAATTTGTTTTAGTTTTTATTATCATGATAAAAGTAAAAATATAAAATTACTAAATGGCTTGCTTATGTATTTACTTTATCTCTCTCTTTTTTACTTTTAATTTCCCGTTTAAGAGATTGTGGTGGTTAAGAGCCTATTTGGATTGATTTTTAGCCTAAGACTAATAAGTCAAAAGTTAAAAATTAGAATTTATAACTTATGGCTTATTTTTGTTGTTTTACTTTAAAAAATAAGTGCTTATAAGTATTTCTGAATGATCGAAAGTATATCACCAAAAAGTTCATGAGTTAACACATACGAAAATGAATAAAATCACCTAATTCCGATTGAATAACCTCTAAATGCTAAACAAAATATGAATTAGGGAGAATGTATAGGAATTCTTCCTTAGATCACTATGAATGATTTTGTAAAAGTTTTACAAAAAAAATTGATCGAAAGTAATATCACAAAAAAGTTCACGACTAACACACATAAAAATGGAGAAAATCACTTAATTCCTATTGAGTGACTCCAAAATGCTAAAAAAGGTCACGTAAATTAGAAAAAATATATAGGAATTGTTCCTTGGTTCATTACAGATGATTTTATAAAGGATTTGCAAATAAATAGACCGAAATTTATATCACTAAAAAGTTCATGGTCTAATCTACACACACACACACACAAATACCTAATTTCTTTTGAGTGACTCCTAAATGCTAAACAAATCACGTATATCAAGGTAAACTTATTGACTAGATTTAGATATGAAACGTGAGAACGAACTTAGTCCAAAATTATCAGTAACCTTAGATATCTTGAATACTTGGAATCTAGAAGAACTTGAAGAATATGCTCAAAACTCTAGATTTTCTCCTCTCGAAGCCTCACTCTAAACCTAGGAAGTGTTTTTGAGATTAATGACGTCCAATAGTAATGCTTAAGTCCTTAGTTAGGTGTAAAAATTGTCTGATTTCAAGCTTTAAAAGTGTCGAAATAGACTAAAATAATTTTTCTGAGAGCACCGTTGAAGTCATCTATGAGGCCATCTATAGTCCATAAAAGCTTCTACGGGCCATAGAAGCCAATTGTAGAAACTAATTAGTTGGAATTTGGATTCAAGACTTTATTCTATGAGCCCAAAATATGGCTTGTATATACTTCTACGCTTCGAAGTTGGGTCCATAACAGTTTCACCCAAAAAATGACTTTAAAAACTTTTTTCGCGAGTAAATGGTATGAGTCGTATGCCTCATCTACTATCCATAGCTCAAATTCGTATGTACTGACTCTGAAACTTCTGTTATGATAATTTTTAATATAGTCATAATTTTTTAATTTAAATTTCAAATGAGGCAAACTTGATGACTTTGAAAAGAAGACTCGTACACCTTTAATTTGACAGGTCATAAGTCTTACCTAGTTCTTTATGTACGGAGAGATATGATCATTTGAATTTGACCTTTGCATGAATTAACGTGAAAAACATAGCCATAGAAAAATTTTGAAGCCGACTAAGTACTAGAGGCCTTTTATGATCCTAAGGTACTTCCAATATATTTCGCGCATATAGGAATAAATCTCAATACATAAAGACAAGTATAACATCACTAGATTTAAACTTGCATACTTATGAAGAAAGCTTCGAATTGGTGAAAGGTTTATAACTAATAAAATACAAATTGTAGTACTACGGAGAGACATAAATGAGGTTTTTTTTAATGGAGTATTTTGTTTACTTCAGTTCTATTTTTGATATTTTGAATGTTGAGAATATATATATATATATATATATATATCATATTTTTTAAGTAAAAAGTAAATAAGTAGTGATGAAAAATATCTTAATTATGAACCTTTTTCACATTAGAAATGCACAAAAAAAGAGATGATTTATTGCCATGTAAATATATATTATAATTTATTTTACAATAAAATTTTAAATTATTTATTGTTAGCACTTAAAATTTACCATTATTAAATAATATTTATTATGTTTATTGGTGGTGGGTTTGGGCTTTTAACCTTTTTTTGGAAAACACACGTATGACACAAATGTATAGTATTATTTTCAGTACTGAAATAGTATTATTTTGTCGAATCTATAAATGAATCTTTCCGTATATAGTAAGAACAGCTGCAGAGACAAGAAAAATTATTATTCCTATAATTGTTATCCATTATGTAATTAATTTATTGGCACAACTTTTTGTTGTTTAGTTAAAAGGAAAAAAACAAGCGGTCCTATAGTCCATCCTGTCATCATTCACCGTCGTTGGGGGACATTAATCTTTTATGACCTCCCATTTATATTTTGTAAAGCCTTTTGATATATTATTACATTTACATATATTTTAAAAAAATTTATGATTAATATAAATAATTAGCAATATCATTAGTAAAATTTAATGAGTTATTAGTTGGTTAATATCATTAGTAATTATATGATTATGTTTATATAGTACGGATTGTGTACCCCATCTACCACCCATTGCTCAAATACATAGGTACTGATTGTAAAAATTATGGTAGTATTTACCAAAACAATCATAATTTTTTACTTTGAATTACAAATGAGGCAAGGTTGATGGCTTTAAAAAGAAGATTCGAACATATTTAATTTGATAGGTCACCTAATTCTTTATGTAAGGAGAGATATAATCATTTGAAATTAACGTTTGCATGAACTAACTCGAAAAACTTAACCGATAGGAAGGTTTTCGACCCGCATAAGTACTAGAGATCTCTTATAACCCTAAACTGCTTTCAATACACTTCCTGCATATAGGAATAAACCTTATACTTATGAAGAATCCTCTTTATTTAAGAAAAATCATTTGATTAGGTACTTACATCCTTCTACCCTGAGTTTATATTTTCATATGTCCTCCTATCTAAGGCAATGTATTCGATGAATTAAAGATAAGTCATGTCCGGTCTAGCTAATCTCCTCTTTCGAATTCTTTCCTATCTATCGGACAACTTCTTTGCACCTTCTTATTAAAGCAATTATGTTCCTCCTTTTCATATATCTAAATTATCTCAATCTTGCTTTCTGTAGCTATGAAGGTCACTCCCACGTTACTTATTAATGACTAAGTGAATTTTCTAAGGAATTTGAAATGCAATGGAGCCCAAAGCATGTCTTTTATTTTCTTCGTTTTTACTCTATATAGATAAATAACTCCTTAATGGTACTAATTATTGATGTATAGAATGTTGGTCCACCTCATCAAGATTTGTGTAATTGACAATTCAATTTATGTGAAAACATGACTATTCACTGTATTCAAAAAGTTTCTATTTGACCTAATTGTCTTTATATATTTTTGAAAACATGACTACATATGAGCTTTCATGCTAAATTTATATAATATATCATACATCGACTGTTCAGCAGTGTAAAGAAGCAAAGTGAGAAAATTAAGGGTCTTGGTTTAAAATTAAGTATAAATCGCTGTTGTGTTATATGATGTTTGATTTTTAATATTAAAATTAACTTAAGTTATGCAAATTTTGAATTCGAATAAAATGTTATATAATAAATACGAGCATAAGTTGAGACATTGTACTTATGAGATAAAAAGTAACTAGTTATACGTGTATTAACAATACATGAAAGAAAATATACTTAAAATAAAAATCTCTAACAATAAGTAATCCCCATAATTATATAATACGCCAAGATTCCCATTTCATCAAAACTTAGTTGGTGAGAGTAGGTCAATAATGATGAAATGAGCATTCAATTTCAATTGATAGGGACATATGCAATCAGGTGATTCTTTTTGACTTTTTGTTTTTATATATAAATAATTTGAACTAAAATTAGAAAATGACCTTTTTTATATATATAAATAATTTGAACTAAAATTAGAAAAACATAAAAATATCATTTTAATGTTTCTCATATTTTTAAAAATTTTAAAACTTTCAAAATTATATTTATTTAGACAAGAAAAGTGGCCCCTTTAGCTTCTTATTCATTCACGTGAACATTTTGAGAGCACGCCAGCCAAAAAAAGAAAGATCTATTGAATTATATTTTATGCTATTTATTTTTACATTATTATTATCATTAATATTTTAATGCACTCTACTTTTTGAATAAATTTTATTATATATAAGAGACAGTCAAGCTGCTTAAGTAGATAACAGATCGATGATATATTCATAATTTTTTATAATTCTTTTATTTTTAATTTATTTATCTTATTTTTAATATTTTATATATTTAAAATACTACTAATCATGATAATTAATAACTTAAAATAGTTTAAAAATATCTTATGTAAAAGTACAAAAAATACTATAAATGATGATAATTGACAATTTCAATTTTCTTTTAAAAAAATAAAGTGTCAAGCTGCTCAAGCAGCAGCAGGTCAGCATATATATTTGAGTAACTTGAGGGTATATCTATAATTTTCGATGATTCTACTATTTTAATTTGTTTTTCTAATTTTTAATATTTTATGTATTTAAAAATTCCAAAAATACTACTAATCATGATAATTGACAACTTAAAATAGTTTTTAAAACATGTTATGTAAAATCATAAAGAATACTATAAATCGTGATAATTAACAACTTCAAGTTTTTTAAAAACAAATAAAAAATTTAATTGATTATTGAAATTAATCTCTGGACGTTACATAAAAGGGGATGAAAGAAATAACATATATCAATTAGAAACTACATAAAAATTACCGTAAATCTAGATAATTAACAATAGTAATATATCTATATATAAAAATTAAACAAAAAAATACTATAAATGGCAAGAATTAATAACTTAAAATGTTTTAAACGTCACGTAAAAAGTTCAATTAATACTCGAATCAATGCCGCAAAAATAAGGATGGATGAACAACATCCGTTATGTAAAAATGACATAAATATAATATAGATCACAATAATAAAAAATTAAAATACATAAAAAAAGCTTGACTCTTAAAATTTTACCAATGCTACATAAATTGAGACAAGATG
>JAPFFP010043488.1:0-13196 GCA_026153255.1 Solanum medicagineum | reverse complement strand
TAAATAAATATTGTTTGGAAAGATTAGCAAATATAAATGGTGTAAGGTAGATTATCATTTGAAAGGTTATATTCACACTAGACATATCAATGGCATTATTTTAAAAAATTAATGAGAGTATATGTTAGAAAATAAATTTATGTTGAATAAGGATAGAAGAAAAGGGAATGTAAGAGATGCGGGTGAATACTTAACATTTAGACGATGATGATACTTGTTTTTTTGCTCGTTTCAACTGTTCTGAATTTTGAAAGGTTGTGAGGTTTTGTATATTCTATTGATCCTAAAGAACATTTGGCAACTTTCTTGACACTTTTTTTTTCCCTAAGAGAAGTGGTGGAATTGAAACGGTGCATTTCCTAGCACAATTGGGAGTAACTGTCATGATAAGTCTATTAAAAGATTCATTTAAGATTGATGCTTCTTGATAACATTGATATGTTCATTTTTTGAGAACCCATCATAATTACAAGTTCTTTGAATACAAAATAATTATTTGTTCTTAAATTTATTTCATGTCTAAAGTCCAATTTGGCATACAATAGAAGACGAAGAAGATATAGACAAGTATGATAGATCTTACTTAATTCATTAATGGCCAAAGCAACATACACAACCACAATATAAGTTACTTCCTAAGGTAAAAAGTCTACAAAGGTTTTCATCGACAATCTTTTGTACTTATGTATCATATTTTACGGGTTGAAATTATACTAATTTACTAAGTTACCTCTTGCACCATATTTTTACTTCATTTCTTATCCTTCTATTTTAATATTTGTTGATTAATCCCGATTTTACAAATTTGATAGCATCAACGATTTGCATGTTCTTATGGATTCATTATTAATTACATACTATTAATTATTTAAATATGCTTTGCTATGTTAATTTTACATTTGTTTTGTGCTTAAGGTGATAATATGTTGGCACTTAAATATAACTTATTATATTTAAAAAACAAGTTGTGTTTTAATCTGTATCTCACTTGATTATTTTTTAAAAGTTTTGTTAGCAAAAAAACACTCCAAAAAAATTGATCAAAATTAAGTTTTCAAATATGAAAAACTCATTTTCAAAAACTAACAAAAACTTCTTTTAACTACATAGCAAAATACTATTTCGGATATTTTTTGGCAGATAGATGGAAAAGACTAACACGTGCTTTTGAAACTTGGATTCATGAGTCTTTTGGGGGGTTTTCTTTTTTGATGGATGCTTTTCTTTTTTATTTAGAAATCCTATTTATTTAACTATTGAGAGTTTGTATAATCATTGTTTAATCTGCTGAACATGTTAATAACTCTTTGCAATAAAAAAATATAAAGAAACTTGTAAGTAGAAACTAACTATAAAAGGCTTAGTGAAAGATGATTGTATTGTGCTAATCGATCCAACAACTTAAAGAGCAACAAATTCCCTTCTTCAATTCATTCGTTGGATTTTTCTTTAAGATTTAAATCACAGCATCACTATATCATCATCAAATGTACTATAGTTTGCTATTGTTTTTATGTCAGCATTGAATCATGTAGAGATCACAATGGTGGAGTCAAGATTTTTTATTAAAGGGGTTTGAAATTGTAATGACCCACACATTGTACAACTTCATCGGAGCTTGAAATATGTCATTTTTGGCAAAATTTAGACTAAGTGTCACCTCAAAGGAGACTACACGATCCGTGTGAGGTCACACGACCCACATGATCTCCAGTGATGTGATATTTGGACTTAATTTTGGGTGCGTGGCCTTGGCGTGGAGTTTTGAGCTAAGGCACATCACACTTGGAATATACTGGTATGAAAATAGCTCAAGAAAGTAAAGCTCACCTCACTTACCTCAAATCAACAACTCACAACTCATCTAAGTATAGATGCAAGTTTAAAGCAAATCATTCTTTAAAATAGACTCGGTATAGAAAAAAACTCAGTTTAGAAATATTATGCTCAATCGATGTTTTCTTAGGAGTTTCTCCTAACAGACATCCAATACCACAACCTTTAGTTTGGTGATGCACAACGAAGGCGACGTCGTTGCCACGCCCGTCCTAAACTTGCCAAGGTAAAAGATGATCAACTCTCTCATGGATCCATAGTAAATGTCCATATTTTGGGACAAGAGTCGCCAGAACATGCTGCACGACTATCCTACGCTAGCAACGTAGTGATGTGGGTTAGAGTTGTTATTTACTTGCTCCAAAGTTGATGCTCGATACTCCTCCCAAGACTAAAACAATAACTTATCAATCAACTGAAATCTCAATAATACCCAATCAATCAACTCAAATCTCAACCTCATTAGTTTACATCACTCATCAGCTCATCTTAGTTTCTCATCAACTTAGTCTATCAAGAAAATTAATTAGACTCAACTCGGACTCAGACGGTTATTCAGATTCACTCAATTGTACTCATCATATAATGCAAGCAAAATGCATAAACGTATATGTGATTAAAATGCAACATGCTTCTCATGCTCAATTATGCTCAAGTTACTCAACTCAAGTAATCACACTTAAATCTCAACTCAATCCATGTATAAAATTTCATAAAAGTTATGTAGTTTTGGGTTCATGCTAACAAGTATAGAATTTTATCTCAATTTCATATCAGTAGTTATGAAATGTAGCAAGTACCTCATACACCATCATAAGAATTCATAATAAAGGCAGCATATTCAGTGATAGCATAAGACGATTTTCCAAATCTCAATTCTTATTCTCAATTTCGATTCAAGTAGGTGAATGTGCATGTGAATGAATGTAGTTTCGCACTTTAGTATGCCTTACATACCTGTAAATCGAAGAAGCAATCAAACTTCATTAGGTCCTTGCGTTTGAACTTGAAACCCTCGCTTTCCCCCCCTCCTCTAGTGCTCTCAATAATTCCTAAGCGTGAATGAATGGTGAAAATATTCTTAGGGTTTTGTTTTAGAACTTTGATGAAGTAAAACATATCTAAGGATTGGATTAAAAGGGACAGGAATTGACAAAAATAACCTTCTTAAAAATTGCCGACAAGATCTACATGACCCATCTGTGGGCCGTAGATTTTTTTACGGGTTGTAGATGACCTCTCCTAAGTAGGATGTCCAAAAGTTTGAGTTACTGGAATTTGGCATAGAATCTATGAAATCTTTACAAGAAGTCGTGAATACTTCTACGGGCCGTCTGATAAGTCGTAACTCAATATACTGAAAAGTTAATTTCTGGATCACGAAGTCATGAAACCTAATCTACTGGTCGTGGATTATTTTACAGGTAATATGTTGTATCATACATGGGCCTTAGGCTTGGAAATTTCACCAAGTCACCTGGGAATCTACGAGGCCTCAAATATGGGCCGTAGATTGCTCTACGAGACGTAGATGCCCCTCGTGGTTTCTTTAAGTGACTATTCTTGGTCATTTTCCCAGTTTTCTCTGTGTATCTTCTCAAACTAGGTGGAAAGAATTAGGGGGTGTTACACTTTACAAGTGAGAAAGAAAGCTCAACTTCTACTTTATATATTTATCCGTAGAGGGGTAAGAGTTGCAAAGTAAAAGTGCACCCTTGTCCTGAAATGTTTTTACTAGAAATTGTTTTGCATTTTTCATTATATCTATGTATGGGATATATAATGCTCTGGTAGAGTACATACGCAACAAAGATTTTGTGATAAGAACGTTAATTAATGGTGTTAAGATGCTTGCATTTGCTTCCACAATCCTAAATAGTGATTCTCAAAGTATGTCTATAATCTTTTCATTCTTTTCTCATTTTCAATGATTTATCTGATAAATAGACTATAAAAAATATATTATGTAATTATCATAGAGATATCTTGTACCTTATGGAAGGAGAAGCACTTCCTGTGGGGATTATTTTACCACATCATACAAGACACAGAAGGATGTGTTGAAGGAACCAGCAACAAAGTGTAGGAAGACTTGGCATTGTTGTCTCGATGACTACTTTCAGAAATGTTTTTGATTTCTAGTTTGTGAATTTGTTGGTTGGCTATGTGTAATAGGACAACTACATTCATGACAAATGTGTTTGGCTAAATTGAGTAACTTTTGACATAGTCCTTTCTAGCTTTATGTACCACTTATTTTAATTCTGGTCATAACAATGTAACACCAGTTCTTCAGAGATTGTTTTATTTTCACATTATTCTTCGACTTTATCATTGTTGATAATAATTCAACTATTTAACTTGTATGTTTTAGCTTATCTCGTATTATAAAAATTGAGTTGATATATGTTTTAATTTGACTGACTTGAGATAGTTGAGTGGTATCAAAGTTAAAAAAATAGGACATACATCTTGATTTAACTGACATTGGATAGTCGAGTGCCATCACAATCAATAAAAATTGAGTCACGATAATCACATGCTAGTTTAAAGTAAATCATACTTTTTAAGTATATTCAGTATAAATAAACTCAGTTTAAAATATCATGTTAAAACAATGTTGCTTGAGAGTTCCTCACAACCGACATCCAATTCCATCACCTTTAGTTTGGTGATGCACAACGAAGGCGATGTCGTTGCCACGCCCATCCTAAACTTGCCACAGCAAAGGATGATCAACTCTCTCATGGATCCATAGTAAATGTCCAACTTTTGGAACATGAGTCGCCAGAACGTGCTTTACGACTATTCTACGCTGACAACGTAGCTCTGTGGGTTAGAGTGGTTATTTACGCACTCCCAGCTTAGTGCTCGATACTCCTCCCAAGACTAAAACATGCTCAAATCATCAATCAACTCAATCCTCATTACTTTGACAATAAATCAAATCTCAACCTCATTAGGTTATCTTATCTCAGCTCATCTCAGTTATTCATCTATTCAGTTGACAAATGAAGCCAATCACACTCGACTCAGACTCAACGGTTAGATAACAAATGAAGATAATCAATTCTAAAGTTTGGACAGAATGTTGTATTCGAAGCAACCATCTATGTTCCATTCACAGATACTATTGGCATTGTAGTTATTTTGCATGTCATCCGGTTTCTCTTCTAAGGCACATCAAGGTGGGTAGCCCTAGGGTAGTACAATTTTGTGGTCGTCTCCAATTAGAATACTTAGATCTAACAGGAGCAACTTTAAGAGAGACCTTTTCTTCATATTCCTGATCAGAAACAACTTCTTGTAGGACTTTAATTGACTGAGAGGATATTTCTTTGCAAGGGGTAACTGGAGTTAGGGACCTTTCTATTTCTGAAATTTGACTTTGAAGGTTAGAAAGAGGAGGAAAATCATAAGCTTCTTTGTGAAATTGGAGTTCCTTACTGATTGTTCTAGGGATCTCGTAGGGCTTGAATAAAGGTACTGAGGAGGTAGAAGCCTCAGAAGGCTTGAAATAAGTAGTTGGTGTAGGCAAGGATGATCTTGAAACTAGAAATTCTTCAAGAGCATGAAGATACATGTTAGTATAATTATTTTGTTCAACAATACTTTTTATATCTTTTCCACTAATGGCTTTAGATTCAGACCTCTTTTTAATAGTTGCTGCTACTATAGAGTTATCTGCAAAAGACATTGTAAATCCTTGTGATGGAGGAATCTCGGAAGTTAACTCTCCTATATTAAGGGTTCTCCAACTTTTGAAACGTTTATTGATTTTGAAGAAGGGTAATCCAAATGTGGTAATCTGCATAAGCTTCAAACCATTCAAAGAAATGAATTTATTTTCGGATGGAGTTTAAAATGTTGTAATAAATTTCTTAAAGATCTTTTCTTTTGTTATTTTTAAAATTATTGACAAACCAAGTTCTCTTCAAAATATTTTTGGATGAGTAAAACTCTTGTCTAAGTTTCTCTTTTTCAATTTGAAAATCTTGTGTCAAAACATCCAGTTCTGCACCTAAAGATGAATAGGTAGGGATTTCAATGGGTCATCATTATCATTTATAACAGGGGTTTCCATAGAGTAGCTGGTTTGAAAGATCTTGTGATCAAAGTCAATGGTTTTAATCTTGATAGGGGATGAAGAAACATAGTGTCTCATTGTTTCAAAAGGGATAGATGAGGAGGAGTAGACTCTTTGGCTAAGAGATCTCTTAAAAGAAATTTAGAAAGTCCCACTAGAAAATTGTTGGATCTGGGAGACAATAGTATTAGCTGGCTTCTCAGCTTGGGTTGCATACTGCAGCTACCAGTTCTGAGTTAAGGAAAATTACTTCCAAGAGATAGGCTTAGGCACAGACAGATGAGATCGACGGGATTTGTTTTGAAGAGTATAGTTTTCACCTTTATAGCCACTTCTCATAGAACCGGTATTAATGGTTGAACTCATAGCTTTATATTGTACCCTATAAATGATTTCTACGGGGAGAAACCCAGTTTTGGTGTTGTAATTGGAAGTCTTCACGTTTAGCGTCAAGGAATCTAAGATGTTCATATCTTTGAGAGATACAGTGAAATTTGGGAAACAATCAAAATAGATTAGACTACTACAAAGACTGGTCTCCACCATTCCAAGGAGAGAGTCATTGAAATAAAAAAAACCTTGAGTCCTAAGACAAAGAAGAAGATAAGTATCTAGACTTTCTCAAGAAAGAGGCTTAACTGCAAATTGGCCTAGCCAATAGTGAAGATAATTGTATTTTTGTCTATATTTTTCTATAGACTTGGGGTTGAGAAGCTTGATATCCTCATGATCTAACTTAAGAGGGATTGTTTGTTCAATGGGGTCAATATGATAGTCGCTAAGAGAATGCTTAGCCCTTCGAAAAATTTCATCCAAAAAATCCCAATATATATACTCAGCGATTTTATACAGACACCCAATCCAGCTTGTTCAAGCCCCACAAAGACAAAAAAACACAATGCCATGTTACCCATACCATAGTATGGATTAATAGGATAATCTCACCTAATGATTTGAGCATACACCCAGCCAAACACTAAAACTCTCCCAACCTTTTGAGCTACAAAATTACAATTATTTTGACTACCAAAATGCATGGCTGAATGCATTCACCTTCATGAATGATGTTGGAATGCATTCATAAGTGTATATATGTACTTATATAGGTACATTCCCCATAAAAATATAAGACTCTAGCCCAGTTGATATAAGTATACAATTGTGATGCATCTCTAGAAGGTTCGCAGCACTGTTAGGGAATAATTTAGTTGTAAGGTGGTTACTTCAACGACCACTAGTTTTTAGACAAATTTTATAGGATTAGTTTTACTCTTCGTTTACTATTTCAGAAACCTATATAAATAGTCAAAATTCTTTGTACAGAGAAATACGATCAGAAAATCCTCAAATATTATTCTTAAATTCTTTCAAAAGAAGAGTACACAGTGATTGGCAAACCATTGATCTTTGACCTATTTAAACAATGGGCCCTTCCCCGAGAAAAGTTCACTTTTGAGTGTGTCTTTGGAGCAAATTATTTACATTCATAGACCCTTTTATATTTATGCTCTCATAACTAATTGTAATTAACATCCCCATATATGATGCAGATATAATATTAACATACCGAATGGTGTATTACGGATGATTAAGTTCAATCTTATATTATACCGGCATGGTATTAATATACCGACGGATTGTCATACAGAATAAATTTTATTTAGAGTTTAATAGATAAGATTATAACTTTAATAATTTTCTCTTAATTATTTTCTATTTATTTCTTAAACAAGAGCTCAATCCTATATGATATGATAGGGTATCAATATAACGGATCAAAAAAGAGCACAATCTTGTATAATACCGATATGATATAAATATATTGATGGACTATCACAGAGGATTACACTTAGTATTATATGATACTGATACGGTATCAATATACTAATGATATATCACAGAATTAATTCATAACAGTAATAGGAGTTGGGCCACAAGGAGTTGGACGAACTTCCTTACCCTTGTTGCGATTACGTGGTCAATCCATCATTTTGTGGTCCACCTCCCTATAACTATAGCAAGCATTAGTATCCCTCAAGCATTGTCCATCATGAACCTTACCACATTTTGGACACACGGGTCTAGGCATCCCATCACCACCCTCTTGGGGCCTTGGGTAGTCATTGGCAAATCTCCTACTAGGAACATGAGAAGATCCTTGGCCTTGGTGGAACCGGTCACCCTTGGAACTTTGGAACTTACCATCAAAATGGGCCCTCTTGGCCTCTTGACCCCTTCTCTTCCTCAATTTCTCCCCCACTATTATTCAGCATAAGTCATCAAGGGGACAAATCCATATCATTGATCAACATAGCGGTACGACATTCTTTACTTACCAAATCGGAAACACTCATCACCAACTTATTCATTCTAGACCTTGGGTCAGCAACTAAGTGTGGAGCATATTTTGAGAGTTGGTTGAACTTGAGGGAATACTCCTTCACACTCATAGATCCTTGCTTGAAGTTCATGAACTCCACCAATTTAGCTTTCCTAAGCTCAAGAGGAAAGAACCGGTTAAGGATAGCCGCCTTAAACTCCTTCCATAGTATCATATTATTTACCCCCTTTCCTACTTCCATTGAGTGTACCAAATTTGAGCCAACACCTTAAGTTGGTAAGATGCCAAATCCACATTTTCTTCCGACCTCACATCTATTATGGACAACACCTTGTATACCTCATCAATAAAGTCTTGAGGGTCTTCATCCACCTTAGACCCATTGAACTCCGGTGGGTTCATCCTCATAAAGTCTCTCACCCGAGATGCCAGAGTAGGAACATGAGGGATTTGGGCTCCTTGATTGGATTGATTAGCCATAACTTGTGCAAGCAAAGTGCGAGCATCCCGGAGCTCACCATGAGCCGGTTGTTCCTCGAGTGTGCGTGCTCTTCTTCCTCTAGTTTTAGGAATGATCTAGCATAGCAAAGAACAATCGTTAGGGGGAAAACCTTACCTTAACTTCTATAGCATGACATACAATAAGAAGAAGGAAAACATTTCCTAAAATGTCTCATAGCCTCTTACTCATAGTTGTGGTACACAACACAACCATGAACAAGACTTTAATCGACGCGGTGTGTTTGATGACGAGGACCATTAACAACCTAGTGCTCTGATTCCAAATTTTTCACAACCCAAGCCTAGGGCCTAGACGTGACATGACGCATGGGGAACCCGAAGGGACTCAAGCAAGCCTCTTAACATATCATTACACATTCTTGGTCGCGGAAGCAACTAAATAACAATAAAGAGTAGAAATAAGGGAACATGGGGCTAAGGGACATCATTTATAGCATAAAACATTATAGAGTAAAGAGAGCCAAGGCTCATAGCATCAGTACATGTCTTATCCAACAACAACTCTAAAGATAGAACTTAGCAGGGGCCAAGACAAGCAACCGGACTCACCCTCATAGTCAAGCATATGATAAAAAGGAAAGCGAGTCTTTATACATAGCAAAAGATCAAGTCAACAGCCCTGAAGTTGAGGACTCACCACTTTCTTTGTAGGGGAATCACACTAAAGACGTGGAGGTGGAGGATGATCAAGTGGGGCTTCGGTTCCTACATGGTAACATCATGTAGGCATAGAGAATGTATTAGTACATTCGAATGCACTAAGTATATAGGATGCAATGCAACAATAGATAAGCAACATCATCAAAATGCATAATTAGACTATAGATGAACATATATCAATATGGCATGCATGAATGATACTTGAAGTAAACATGCTTGTATATAGAACATATTACATATGTAGGAAGAGACCATCAATAGTAACCAAGCCCTACCACCTCCTTGGCGAGGCGATTGAGGTACAAACCCCTCAACAAGGATGCACGAGCCTACTACCTCCCAAGTGAAACGACCCCAAAAGTGCTCGAAAATGTGCCTCAAACGTGCCCAAAATCGTAATTTCCATATATCTCAAAATCCGTATGCGATATCGAAAATCTAACTTCATATTCTTTTTCAGAGGTCAAATTGAGTGAGCAGGGGGTCTAGCCCTGATTTAAGAGCAACCATAGTAAAATTTGAAAATCGCAACAATGTGATTTTCGGAGATGATCCAGGCCCCTGGTGCGACGTGCCAAGGGCGCGCTATACTGTATTTTGTGTACTATTTTTCTTGTCTGGTCCAAGGCTTTTGGGTCTAGGGTCTAAGTGTTCCCATGATTGAAAATGCCTATACTTAGCCTTATTTCACCCACGTATCATTCAAGACATTCCCAAATACGCTCCCAAACACTTAGAAATATTTTATCTCCTAAACTCAAGTCTCAAACTCATCTAGATTCTAAGGCTCTCAATCAAGCTTCAAATCTCCATCTCCAATCTTCATCAAGCTATTCTCACAAGCTAAGGTATATGGGTTTCTTTTATGGGTTCCTTTCACCCATGTTACCCAAGTTCTCTTTTACTCAGAATCACATGATTTAAAGTTGATTTATTCATGGGTATTATCTATTATGAATTTCACTGCACACTATGATGGGATTTATGAAATCGTGACTGTTTTAGCATGTTTTGAGCTATGAAACCAAGATCCATTGTGAGATTTGATGAAGGGTTTTGAAGTATATTGTCTAAGGGTGTTACCAAGTATTTATTGATAGTTTTACATTGAATTTTCTATCATGATCTCACTCTTGAGTTGCATGGTTTTACACAACACTACACACCTACCAAGTGTTTGATAAAATGTTCAGATTATGATTTCTTGAGGAACTGAAGGCCCAATGCATGTCTTACGAGTTGAATGACTATATGATGATGAAAAGAATGTATGTATATAATGATGATGAAAGGAATGTATGTATATTATATTATCTCTATAGTGTTGGGGATGACCAATCCTCACTCGGGAGGTTGTAGGCTCGGGTAATCTTGTTGAGGGGTTTGTACCTCGATCGCCTCGCTCGGAAGGTAGCAGGCCTGTGCAAACTTTTCAAGGGGTTTGTACCTTAATAACCTTATTGGGGGGTTTGTACCTCAACAACCTCATGAAGGTGTTTGTACCTCATGTGCCTCCCCAAGGGGGTGGTAGGCCTTGGATTGCACTAACAGTGGTCACTCCTTACACTTGTATTAAGTTCTACATATAAGCATGATTTTTACTTCAAGCATCATTCATACATGTCATATTGCTATAAGCTTATTCATTGCCTATGTTATGTATTTTGTTTCTGGTGCTTATCACTTGTTGCATCACATCCCTAAATACTTAGTACATTTAAACTTATTAATGCATACTCTATGCCTACATGATGTTATCTTGTAGGAACTGGAGCACCACTTGATCATCCTCCTCCACGTGGCTAGTATGACATCTCTCAAGCTCTTTGGTGAGTCCTCAATTTCGGGGATGATGCTTATGATCTCCTACTATGTTCTAAGACTATCTTTCTTTTCTATATATGTTGAATGTGAGGGTGAGCTCGGTAGCTTGTCTTGGCCCCCGCTAAGTATATAAGTTTTAGAGCTGTTGTTGGACATGTTTGTATTATGTTTTTGAGCTCTAACTCCCTCTTGACTCTTTTTGATAATGATATGGAAGTCACTTTTAGCCCCTTTTTTCCCTATTTACTACTTCTTGTTGTATTCTATTGCTTCCGCGACAAAGGATGTGTAATGGTATGTTAAGAGGCTTGCTTGGGGTCCTTTTGGGTTGCCCATACACTGTATCACATCTAGGTCCTAGGCTTTAATCGTGACAAACTTAGTATCAGAGCACTTGGTTGTTAGATCCTAGGATTCTAATGCACCCTGTCGATTAGAGTCTTATTCATGGTTGTATTGTGCACCACAACTATGAGTAGGAGGCTATGAGGCATTTTAGAAAATGTTTCTCTTCTTTATGTTCTAAGTTGTGCTATAGAGTTGAAGTAAGGTCATTCCCCCCAATGATTGTTCTTTACTATGCAGGATCATGCCTAACACAAGAGCGAGAAAAGCCCTCACACTGGAGGAGGAATCAGCTAATGGAGAGCTTCGGGATGCTTTCACTTTGCTTGCACAAGTTGTGGCTAATCAAGACAATCAAGGGGCTCAATCCCCTCATGCTCCTACACCGACTTCTCGAGTGAGAGACTTTATGAGAATGAATCCCCCAAAATTCTATGAGTCAAAGGTAGATGAGGACCCTCAAGAGTTCAATGATGAGGTCTATAAGGTATTGGCTATCATGGTTGTGAGGTTGGAAGATAATGCGGAGTTGGCGGCCTACCAACTCAAAGGGGTGGTCCAAATATGGTTTAATCAATGGAAGGAGGAGAAAGGAGTCAACAATGTGGTGCTTCGGGAGGAGTTCAAGGAGGTCTTTCTTAATCGATTCTTCTCTCTTGAGCTTAGGCAAGCCTAATTGGTGGAGTTTATGAAATTTTAGACAACAATCTATTAGTGTGAGGGAGTATGTCCTCAAGCTTACTCAACTCTCTAAATATGCTCCCCATTTGGAGTCCAACCCAAGGTTCTAGGATGAACAAATTTGTGGTGGGTGTTTCCGACTTGGAGAGTGAGGAATGCCGGTCCGCCATGTTGATTAGTGACATGGATTTGTCCTATTTAATAACCTATGTCGAAAAAATGGAAGAGGAGAAGTTGAGAAAGGAGAGGAGTCATGAGGCCAAGAAGGCCCGTTTGGATGGTAAGTTCCAAAAGGATGGCCGGTTCCATCAAGGCCAAGGGTCTTCTTATGCATCTAATAAGAAGGTTACCAATGATTTTCCAAGGGCCCAAGGTGTTAGGGGTATGGTTCCAAATGGTGGATGTCCAAATTGTGGTAGGGGTCATAGTGTCTCATGTTTGAGGGATACTAATGCGTGTTATGGTTGTGGGGAAGTTGGGCATAAGGTGATGGCCCTCAATATCACAACAAGGCCAAGGAGGTTCATCCAGGTGATAATGTGGTTCCTTTGGAGAGAGGTGGTCGACAAGATGGTGCCCCTAGGCACAATTGGTTTTATGCTTTGCATGGGAGGCAAGGGGTCGATGAGGTGCTCGATGTCATCACTGGTATGTTGAAAAATCTTTGATTTTGATGTTTTATTAATTGATCCTAGTGCCACTCTTTCGTTTGTTACCCCCTTTGTTGCCAAAAAGTTTTATGTTGAGTCCAAATTGTTGCATGAGTCATATGAGGTGTCGACTCCTATTGGTGTATCTATTATTGCTAGAAAGGTCTATAGAAATTGTCCCATTTGCATCTTACATAAAATATTGTCTTGTTCTTGTTGAGTTGGATATAGTTGATTTTGATGTCATTCT
>JAPFFP010043487.1:0-13196 GCA_026153255.1 Solanum medicagineum | reverse complement strand
TTTAGGAATTAGATGGATTTGACAAGTCAAAAACACCCTTTATTAAAAACTACTAGAGTCATCCACGAAACTCCACCTACAGGCCATCGAATGATTTACGGCTCATATCTTACCTCGTCATTAGGGTGTAATAAAAGTTAGGCAACTTGAATTGCAGCTTCTAACCCATGAACATGTAGTATGGCTCATAAATAAACTTACAGGCCATAGAACCCATTGTAGGAAAACCCCTGACTTAGACAAATTTCAGTTCCTCAGGGCCTCCACCTATGAGACCTACTTACTGGCCATGGGAAGACATATAGGCTCTTCTGGTAATTCATATGTCATCTTCCAGAAATTCATCAATTTTCTATTTTCACTAGGCACTTTCCATGATATGACCTATGACCTGTGGATTCTTTTATGGGTTGTAAAAAGGCTCTTAAGTTCTGACCATCAGTAAATTTTTTGTGCTTTTGTTTTCTAGGCCTAAAAATATGAGGGGTGTTACAATCCAGTGATATTTCACACTCATGTCATAATCCTTGAGGACTTGCAACCATCTTCTTTGCCTTAAATTGAGGTCCCTTTGTGTAAACACATGTTGGAGACTTATGATCGATGAATATGCCGACATGGACTGTATACAAGTAGTGACGCCAAATTTTCAATGCAAACACCACGACCGCTAGTTCAAGATCACGGGTTGGGCTGTTCTTCTTATACGCTTTAAATTGCCTTGAAGCATTAGCAATCACCTTATCATGTTGCATTAAACCACAACCCAAAACAATTCTTGAGGCATCACAATAGACAATAAACCCGTCTATTTCCTTTGGCAAGGTCAAGATTGGAGCCAAAGTCACTGATCCTTCAATGTTTTGAAGCTCTTCTCACACACATTGGTCCACACAAACTTCACTTTCTTTTGGGTCAACATAGTCAATGTAGACGAGATGGGGGAGAACCCTTCAACAAATCTTCTATAATACGCCACTAGGTGCAAGCAACTCCTAATATCCATAGGGTTAATGACCTAGGCTAATTTCTTATCGCTTCCATCTTTTTGTGGTCAAATTTTATCCCATCACTCGACAAAACATGCCCATGAAATGCAACCTCCTTCAACCAAATCTCACATTTATTAAACTTGGCAAATAACCTCTCATCTCTCAAGGTTTGTAAGACCACCCTCAATTGCTCCTTGTTACCGTCGTCATCCCGTGAATAGATCAAATCTCATCAATGAATGCCACCACAAACATATCAAGGTAGGGTTTGAACACCCTATTCATGAGGTCCATAAAACTTGCCGGTGCATTATTCATGCCAAAAAAATCACCACAAATTCAAAATGTCCATACCTTGTCTGAAATGCTATTTTAGGAATATCACATTCCCTTACACACAATTGATGATATTCGGACCACAAATCAACTTTGGAGAAGTGTTTGGCCCCTAGTAATTGCTCAAATAGATCATTAATCCTTGCAAGTGGATATTTGTTTTTTATGGTAAATTTTTTGAGTTGATGGTAGTCTATACACATTTGAAGTGGCCCATTCTTCTTCATTACAAACAACAATGGAGCACCCTATGGGGACCTACTAGATCTAATAAATCCCTTCTCTAGAAAATCTTTTAATTGCTTCTTTAGTTCCTTTAACTCCGCCAAGGGGCACTCTAGAAGGAGGGAATGATATAGGTTTAGTGTCAGACATAAGATCTATGACAACATCTACCTCCCTTTCAGGATGAACACCGGGTAACTCTTTAAGAAATACATTGGGAAACTCATTGACTATGGGAACCAACTCAATAGATAGACTTCCAGATGTAATATTCCTAACACTTAATAAATGATAGATGCACTACTTGGAAATCATTTTTGCTGGCTTTGAGGTTGGAAACAAACCTACCTTTACAAGAAGACGTTCTACCCTTTCAGTCAAGAGTAAACTCATTTGGAAATTAAAACTTGACGCTATGAGTCTGACAATCTATAGAGGCATAAGAAGTATGTAACAAATCCATCCCAATTATAACATCAAATTAACCATGGAAAGCTCTACCAAATCACAAGGAATAATTTTATGCTTGATTGACATGACAACCTCAATAAACTCTTTCTACAACAATGGACTTAACAACGAGAGTGATAACTTTAAAAGGCTCAACAAAAATTTTGATACATGTATGAAATATATTAACAATAAATGGTGTGACAAAAGGGAAATTTGCATCCGGATCTATAAGTGCATAAGAATAAAAATCACAAACTTTTATTATGTTGGTAACCACATCTGGGGCTTCCACCACTTTTTAGCGGCCATGAAGGGCACAAGAGCTATTTGCTTTTGGGGCTCATTATGTTTTTCCACCTTGTCATTGGGGCCATCCATTCCCACTTCTATATTCCTTTGCATGGTGGACGGGCTTTCCACATTTGTAGCAAGAATTGGAGTCGCCAAAACATTCACCTTTGTGGGGCATTCGACATTTCGCACAATTTGGTGAAGCTTGTTACCCGAACCTCCTTGGGGTTTTGGGTTGGATATCTTTGCTAAACTTTGGAGGAGGATTATTGGATGACCCTTGATTCACTTGCCTTTGACCACCTTGGAATCAACCATGGCCACCATCCTTTTGGCGGGAGAATCACCACCATCCATTAGAGCCCTCCTGGACTCCCTTGATCTCACTCTCAGCTTCTATTCCTCAATTTTTTTGTAGTTTGTTAGCCAGCACATGTCTATTTCTTTGATAAGCATAGCCAATTTTCATTCTTTGGAGACCAATTTTGATACATTGAATATGGATTTGCTCATCCTAGCCCTTGGATTCGCTACCATAATGGGGAATACTTGGAGAGTTTGGAAAATTTGGGAGAATACTCTCTCATACTCATGTACCCTTGTTAAGGTTTATGAACTCCTGTACTTTAGCTTCCATCAACTAAAATTGAAAGAATCTTTCCAAAAATGCCACTTTGAACTCTTGCTTTTCAACTTGACCCACTTCTACATCTCATTCATCAACCCTTTGGTCATACCAAACCTTTGCCACCTCTTTCCAATGGTAGGCCACATGTTGGCCTTCCCTTTCGATGGCACACCTGATTAAGATCAAACAATAAAGAAAGGGAAAGGGAACAATATAAAAGGATATATGGATTAAATCCAAACTATTGAAATTCTGGGCAACAAGGGACTAAAACTCTTATCTCCCAATTGATTTCAACAACCCAAATAAACCCTAGCAAGAAAAATCAAAGGAAACCAAGAACCACAAATGGGTAACAATTTAATTAATCAAGCAAATAAGTCAACTAGCAATGCCAAGAATTCACCCTAATTACTCACTCAGAAGATACTACAATTTGAGAATCCAATATTCAACATAGTCTAAGTCTTGCAAATGATAAAATATGACTATTTATACTAAGTAATAAAAGAGGATATTTTCTTTAAAATTTTACCCTTAATGATTAAGGGCCTTGTCTGGTTGCCTTCTTTTCAAATCCTTGAACTCAAATAATAGCCACTTGCACACATGACCTCTTTTCTTCCTTCTTCTCATCTTGATAGACCTTCCACACATTGTAAGCCATTCTTCGTTACCCTCAAACTCCTCTAATGCTTCCTTTTTAATGAACATTGCTTGTAGGTCTTGGAGATCTTTTACTTGACTCCTTATGAATGGTCCTGAGGGGCACATTTCACTCAAGTTAGTGCCATCTATACTTTGAATGTTATCATCCTCCCGTTCTTGAAAAGGATTCATCCTCGAATCCAAAGATTCATCTAAAACTTAAAGAGATAAATCACTAACATTGACAACATTGTGAACATTATACTCACTTGACAAGTCAATCGTGTATGCATTGTCATTGATTCTCTTGAGTACATTGAAAGGTCCATGTCCTCTTGGGCTTAGCTTTTCGTTTCAAACATGTGGAAACCTCTCTTTTCAAAAATGTACCCACACCCAATTCTTTGGGTTGAAGATCACTTCTTTTCTCCTACAAATATTTTGAATAGCCACCTTTGATTTGTTCTTTTCAATGGTCTCTTTAACCTTGGCATGAATGCTCATCATCTCCTTTTTCGTTTGCCTAGCATATAGGCTCAAAACAACATTACTAGATAATGTAGTCATGGTTAGTAGAAAGAAAAGGTTTAAAAAGCCATAACATGCCTCAAATGGTGACATTCCAATAGAGGAGTGGAAAGACCGATTATATGAAAATTCAATCAAGGGTAAACGACCTTCCCAAGTAGTCGGATTCCCTCTAATCATGCACCAAAGCATGCTTCCAAGAGTCTTATTGACTACTTCACTTTTTCCATCCATTTGAGGGTGGCAAGAAGTAGAGGACATAAGTTTGGTACCAAGTGTACCCCATAGACTCTTCCAAAAGAGACTAAGAAATTTGGAATTCCAATCACTAACAATGGTTTTAGGGTCTCCCTGCAATTTAAGAACATTGATAACAAATAAAGATGCTACATCGGATGCATTATCACATTTATGGCATGGAATAAAATGAGTCATTTTGGAAAATCTATCAACTACCACAAATATGCTATTACGTGCTTATTTAGTTGTAGGAAGACCCAAAAAAAATCAATAGAGATGTCCATCCATGGGCCACTAGGAGTAGGGAAAGGGGTATACTTACCTTGAAGCCGAGTCATGGATTTGGTATGCTTATAATCGAGACATTG
The DNA here is from genome assembly GCA_026153255.1 of Solanum medicagineum. Classification (NCBI taxonomy): domain Eukaryota; kingdom Viridiplantae; phylum Streptophyta; class Magnoliopsida; order Solanales; family Solanaceae; genus Solanum; species Solanum medicagineum. The sequence continues at coordinate 8,487 of JAPFFP010043487.1, read as the reverse complement.
TCCACAAATTCGCTCCACATCATTCTTCATTAGAATTGATCCTTTAGAATGTCAAGTGTTCTAGGTACCCCAATGTATCCCATCAAACCACCAATATGAGCCTCCTTGACAAGTAGCTCTCTCCATGAGCTCAGAGGAACACAAGCTCATCCATTCTTGAACAAAAACCCATCAACCAATTTAAACCTATCAACCCGCTTCCCTTGGGTAAGATTATCAAAAGTATATTTGAAGACGGGATACCCTAGGATAAAATTTCTTTAAGCTTTCAAATCCCATCATTCTAGAAGCCAAGGTAGTCACCAACATAAACCTTCTTGATAGAGCATATTTTCCTTGCGTTGTCACTACCATATTTTCCTTGCATTGCTTGTCATATTCCTGCAAAAGAGAAGAAACAATACTAGGCAAAGTGCTAGTATTTTAGTTAGCACGCAATAAAAGATAGGTGTTGACAAGGCATACTAGAAAGTGTCTCTATCACGCCTCCAAACCTATAAAGACGAACAGGCACTCAATTCCCTCAAGGCCCGAGAGAACCAACATACAACTTGTGCCTACTATGTATATGATTATGACAACTACACAATGTTGAAAGTTCATGCGAACTATAGAGATAAGAGATCAAAGTAGGTAACACCAAAACATACATACCAGACTTGGACGTTGCAGCCACAACTATTTAGAGACAAGATATAACTAAACTATATACAATAAGTCTACAAAGCTTCTATAAGATGGCATAGGTCGGGACAGGCCCCGCCTCACCTTAAACTATTACACAATACCAAAATGTATATAATAACAACTTAGTAAAGCCGCGGATCAACTTGGAGCTCACCAAAAGTAGCTAGGTGTTGGATGTACCTACACTGGAGGTCTACTAGCTGGAGTATCTATACCTGCAGCATGAATTGCAGCATCCCACAAAAGAGATGTCATTACAAAATAATGTATTGAATATGTAAGGCAATAACATTTGTAAAATGAGAACTCAAGAGAAATCAAGTAGCAAGATATAAATGCACAACTCATAGTAAAAGACCACCTTTGGTATACTTGTGGAACCATGTAAATCACATTATTTTCTTTACCTTTTAGTGATTTTAGAATTCCTTTAGACGTATAATATGATTGACAAGCTGATCAGCGGTAAAAGAGGATGACCCATGCTAGGCATTTTAACCGCTAGGATGTTGTCCTCATAGCTATACGAATTGGGATCAACCCATGCTTGGCTTTCCCCCCTAGGTTGCCACCCTCGTAAACCAAGTGAGATTGACCCATGGTAGGCTCTTGCCCCTAGGCTGCCACCCATGTTGTGGACAGTGTTCAAGTTATTCTTTATTACTTTGAGATTATTACTTTTGTGGTCATAATAATTTTTGGAGCTTTGGAACTATGTACCAGTAGTATATGATAGGACAATGGTCACTTAAGGTAGTACTATAATATAAGAGTCAAATGTAATATTGACATGCTACTTAGGAGTATAAATGACATGATTGGCTCTCCAAATGAACATGGACTCCTCATGCTAGTGCTTGGAAGATTTTACTATAGATTTACTAATAAGCAGCACTTCTACAATTGGACTAGCACTTGGGAAACTTACTAGTTGACGGTGACACAAGTGCTAGATTACATGACCAAGAATATGGAATCGAATAGCCTTACAACTTATCATGCCACCTCGTTATCACTGCAACATAACCTTCCCTTTCTCAAAATATTTATCTATAATTGAGTTGGTGTGAAACTAACAGGAGTAGTGAATAAACACATTAGGCAGTTCACTCACACCCATATGTTGTACGCAGGCAGCAAGACCGTAATTACCAAACTAATGGTGTTTCCTCAACCTCTTCTCTTCTAATTGCATTTGTGGTGAAACCTCTTAACTTCACATATTATACCAGCCCCTAATATCATAATGTAGCATGAGCAATGTGAACTTTTGGTATCCAATCGTTGTTCTCATGGGTTTCTACTAATATTAAGCTTTAAATTCTAAAATAAGATCTTGATTAAAGTTAAATAGGACTCCCCTCCATGGTTGTCCTAATATGCACAAACAACCAGCAAACCCTCCCACAAGAGTACATCATGTAAAAAGTACCACTTTAACCACACTTACACATACACAATCCCCTAATTAACATAAACATAAGAGAGGAAGAAAAGTGTAGTAACTTACCTTATGTGGGATTCTTGCTCTCTTAGCTTATATTTTCAAAGGGCTCAAAATTTCCTTCAATCCTAGCTTCAGATGGGGGATAATACTCAAGAACCCTAAGGGTTTTTATGGCTGCTATGTGAAGATAGAAGGGGAAGAAAGAGAACCTTTGGAATTAGATTTTTTTTTCCAAGTGTAAAATGGTTAAAATGAGCTGGTTACATTCCCTTTTAAAGGGACCAACTTAGGCCAACTTTCTCCTTCATTTTTGGCGATACTTTTACCAAGTAGGTGATGCACCTACTTGGCCTTTTACCTTGGTCCTTTTTGGACCTCATCTTATTGGGCGCCGACTGCCCATTCTTCTCATTTTTCCTTCACTTAGGTTGGGCTAGAACTCTCAAGTAAATGGTTAATCATCTTGGGCCCTATAGAATGGCCAAAAAATTCCTAGTAGGTGGTGCACCTACTTACCCCTTTAGGCTGGTCAAAAAGTCTAAGTAGGTGATGCACCTACTTGCTTTGTTAAGTCAAGCAAGCAGCTCATATCTTACTTCATTTTCAAAACCATAATCCCATGTATTGTATCTTAATATTCCATATTAGACTTGTAACTCAAATAGCATATGAGTTATATTCATAGACCCGATTTGCAAAATTATTAAAGTCGACTCGGTTGAGCATATGAGGGGTCAATCATTCATTTAACCCCTAATTTCCCTCATTTTTAAACTGTTCCTTCACCCAAAAGTTTTCCCATACTAAAACTTCTACTGTTCCTACCCCATTTTCATTCACACCTAGTGGTTTCTAGCGAGATTTTCTGGCGAACACTATTCTAGGGTTTTCAGCTTCTCCTTTGCTCTCTCATTGCATCTACTTATATGTCATTCTCTCAGTAGTAAGTTTTCTTAGTTAAAGATACACATACTTGTTAAGATCTTTTTATACTGGTGAATGATTGTGCGTGTTGTGGTAAAATTGAGTTTACCCATGAGACAATGATTTTCTAGATGTGAAAATTGGGGTTTGATTGATTGAATACCCTTAGTGTTGTTTTGAATTGTAAAAGCATCTTGTTGGATTGTTGCAATGATGGAAATTTTGCCATATTCAATTGTTGATCATGTTATAAACTGGTTATATGATGTTTGTTTGATAATGGATTCATGGCGGGGTTGAAATTTGGGTTGTTGGTGTGTGTGTTCTGATGTGATCGTTAGAGATACCCTTGTGTGGACTTGTTTTAGATTCCCTTGAATCCCCATGACTGTGTCCTATTGCTGATGATTGTGAGTTTGGGGATCAATTGTTCTTGGGTGTTCCTCGAATGTGATTTGGGATTGTTCTTTCATTGTGTTGATCATGCGTAGATCTTTGGGGGATAAGTGTTAATTTGGGGTTGTCATGATTAAGTAATGGGTTTATTTGTGTGCTTCAGATAATGTTAGGATCTTGCTTCGATGATGTTTCTTTTTTATTTGAATGATTGTTTATGGCAAGGTTATAGGCACCACAGGTGCCTTCTGTTTTCTAATACTAGGACCCCCTACGACTCTTAGGATGCCCTACGAGTCGTACAGGTCCCTCATAAAAGGCAACAATCACCTATAGTTCCTTATCACTTACTTTACGAGACCCACCTACAGCTCATAGTGTCCACTACGAATCATACTGAAAGACTAGTATGACCTATCCTATTTTTAAAAGTATTCTGTTACCTACTATGAGCCCAGTCTACAACTCGTAGGTCATCCTACGAGTCATAGTTGAGCCTCGTATCTGTGATCGAAATGATATTTTTCAGGTACCCTAGCACTATGAGGCCATTGTACGACTTGTAGGTCACCCTAAGAGTCATACTTGTGCCTCGTACCTTCAGACCTGCAACTGGTTCAGTGCTTTTTGTCTGTGTTTTCTTTTTTTGGTTTTTGTTCTTCTTTGTTTATTCTTCTGTGCAATTCCCATTTGATTAAATATTATGGTGCTCATTTTGTGGCATGGGGTCTTGATTTTCAGGTACGATGCCTCTGATGGATAAAAATGCTATCCAAGACTTCCAAAGGAAATTGATAGATGAGTCATCTGAGATAGAGCAGTCAGAAGGGTCTGAGGAAGTCCACAGAGTCCGCATTGACCCCAAGGCAAATGTGCCTCATACTAGAGCTCGTACTGCATAGGCCGCTATAGCTATAAAGTCTCCCTCCTAGTTTTGAGGAGGAGGGAGATGGTGATTGGTCTGATAGCAGAATGCCACAGATGACCCCCACTCGCTCTGAGACCAGTCAACTGGAGGCTTCAAAGACTCAACACAATGAGGCCAATCCTTCTATAACCTCCACTAACCCCAGAAATACCAGATGGGGTATTCCAGATATGAAAGAAATATACGACAAGGGGTTGGAGCTTAAAGGCCAAGGAAAACCCATCAGGCAATTCCATGAGTAGTCGAGGCTAAATGACTCCGGGCTGAGTAAGGTGCCAGACTTGGAGGCTGAGAGTGACCGCCATGGTCTGAGGTGGCTAACACAGAGGTTGGGCAAGTATGCCCATATTTAGTTCGATTGTTCTACACAGCTTACTATGCCACCATTCTCCGAGATCTTCCTAAGGAGAAGAAGGCTATTGATCAGCCGAGGTTGCATGAAGTACTAGTCCGGGGTCGGATAGATGACATCTTAGAGGATACTATCAGGAGAGTTCAGTTGGGGCCGAACTATAGGGTGCCTCATTCCACTACCAAGTATGATACGAAGATCGAGAAGATGTGGTGGGCGGTGAGTGGAAGAATGTGGGTCTTAGGACTGAGCTCCTCAGGTGGATAGCTAGCCAGATCTATGAGGGTGGTGATGAGCCTGCATGGGTCACAAACCACACTGCACCGATAATGAAGTCTCACCTATTCTTCCTAGCCAAATTATGGTAGTCTATTATCCATTGGCGCATCAGTCCAACATTTACGGATAATGTGATCACTATGGAGTAGTCTATGCTGTTAGCTAGTATCTTAGATGGCTATGAAATGGATTCGTCCCGAGTTATGGCGGAGCAGATCCACGAGTCAGTTATTCGTACCCAGACCTCATTACCTTTTCCCATCTTGATACATAGATTATGTAATGAGGCCAGGGTACGTGTCTCCCTCCACTTGGACTCATATGTAGAGGTCGTGCGCACTATAGATCCCAGCTTGATTAAGGTTGATGAAAACCTTGTGGCCCTACAGCGAGCAGCTTCTCCGCCTATTCCAGATCCATTTCCTCTAGAGCCACATACTCAAGAGCCTACACCAACTACCACCAGTTCCACTCTGCTTGCGGCAGACCCACCTCCAGTTGTTGATAACGAGGTGATGCCATCCTCAGATACACCTGCACTAGCACCTTCTACTACTTAGGTTGCTTCCGCAGACTATCCTCTTATGTCTGCCTTTACTTTTCAGGCTTTGGTGCGTAGGTTAGCAATGACGGAGCTCCAGCTGAGCAAGTCGACGAGCTAGATCAAACCTTGGGTTTGTCAGACAATCCAGGAGTCAGAGGAGAGCGCCAAGGCATATACTCGAGAGATTGTAGATCGGAGAGTTGATACAGTGGATGCCAAGATAAATGCCTTCGAGGATAGAGTCTCGCGGAGACTAAAGGGTACACGACCTGCTGACATGGCTGCTGTGGCGCATAAGTTGGCCAATTTCAAGGCCAACCTGTTGAAGATGTTAACGACCCCGATAGCAATTCCCGAGGTGGTAGCAGAGGGTGATGATGTGATTGACCAATTTGATGATCACCCGTATACCCATAGGAAGACACCCCTTGAGAGTGAGGATGCAGCTGTGAGCCAGAAGAGACCCAGGACAGATACTGAGGTAGCAGAGCTGGAGGAGCAGATTACCGATGAGGTAGCGTGAGAGTCATTGGCTATGGAGGCGATACGGAGGGATCGGGTGCAGCAGATAGCACAAGGAGTCGGGAGCTCAGGTACAGCTGCAACCCAGACCATTGAGGAGGAGATTCAGCCCCAAGACCCCCAGGACCAGATGGATGCCGGTGCTTGAGCACCATGTGTTTGATATTTTTGACCCCTGTCCTTATTGTTACTTATGGATATTTTGTTCTCGTTTTAGACAATATGTTTTTATGTTTGTTTTTGGATACTTTTGAATGTTTTGTTTTGGATGTTAGGTTTTATTTATGTGTGGATGATCAGTTTTAAATTTTTGTTTTTTGTTTTATATATATTTGTGTGTTTACTTTGAGGACAAAGTATCAACTTTTGGTAGGGTGTGGGAAATTATGGATTAGGGTGAAGTCTGAGTAGCCTTGAGTCCATAACTTCCCCTATTTTGATCCCAAGGTTTGCTTGCCGTGTTTCTTTTTTCCTCGTGGATATTTTTAATTTCTATTAAACTGACATGTTTAGATAGTGTAGATAATTGGTAGATATATAGTGATTATTATCTTTTTTCATACATATAATCTTGAATGATTTTATCTTTAAAATTAGGTACCCTCAAAATTTTTGGGATTGCTTGTCACCATTGTAATCTTGCATATGATTATTTGGCAATGTTTGTTCTAATAAAGAGGAGGCAATTGATGTTTGAAGCATGACCTATTGTGAGTCTATGTGATTGTGTATGCAATGCCATGTGCTTGTGAGCCTATTTTGTCATATTCATGCATTGTGTATTAACTCAAAACTTGCCTTGTTACTCTAAGATTTGACTGGAGATATGGTTGATTAGGAAAGGATCTTCGACCATTGTTCTTTTAGGGAGTCCACTTTTGCCTAAATATCCTACCAAATATAGTAGTTGATCCCTTGTTCCAAATGTTTGACCTTTACATGTACCTGTTCTTTCTTGACACCTAGCTAGCCTAACCTTGTTTTGTGAAATACCTTAATATTGGACCTAGTCTATCCTTGAACATATAAACCTTGAATGAGGCTAAAGACTTAAGTTGAGGATGGCTACCAAAAGTTGCCTGGTTTAGAGAATGGATATTGTGTACTTTACCTTAGGCTAAAAGCCTAAGATGAGGGTGGCCTTTGGTTGTGGTAAAGTAATGAAAATGAGGTGGTTAGTTGGGAAAGAAAGAAAACAGAAGAAAAAAATCATGTGCCAGGTGAGAGAAAAAGAAAAGAAAAGTTGCTTGAATTGAAAGGAATAGCAAAATGACTTCAAAAATAAGACACATATGAAAAAGGAAAAGAAAGCACCCGGAAAAGCTTGAAAAGGAAGAATAAGGGAGGATATAATGAAAATGGTTGAGTAATGGAGGTAAGAGTGTTGGAAAGCGTGGTTCTGGGATAGTTTTTAGTTACTATGTGCCTAAAATGCCATACCAAAGCCCCATGAGCCTACTAGGATATTTGGAAGTTGGTACAGACCCGCCCTTTGTTTCAGTCAGAATGAGTCCCCGAGACCCCGGGTTACAAGCCTATTAAGTCCTAAGTGATCTGAATCCAACTAGTCAACAGTCTGAAGTTTGAGTATAGGGAAAAGCCTATGGTGATAGTTATCATGCATGAATATCATTTGTGAGAGTGAGAATACTTGCACAGTCCCGGAACTTTGATTGCTTTTTGAGTGAATTACAGGTACATGTTTTTTGTGAGGGCATTTGCATTGCATGATTGACAAGTGACTTGTTCAGTGATTGTGGATTGTTGATACTCTTTCACTTGTCATAGTTAGATTGCCAAATACATCATTGTGTTTTGGTCTGTTGGGTAGCTTTACAATCAGGTTTTGAAAATGAGAGTTGGGGACCTAAATTGGAGTTAAGTGATGTATATGCCATAAGGATAGTTTATATCTAATTGTCATTGTCTACTCAGAGTCATTCGTTACTTGAGGACAAGCAACAGTTCTAAGTAGAGGGTGTTGATGTGCTGTCATAATACAACACATTTGACGCCTGAAACAAGGGATTTCGAAAGTTCTTAATGTGTCTTTTTATGGTTTCTATGTGTTTTTGTGTTGTTCTTGCAGAAAATACAAGTTGGCATGATTTTAAGAGAAAATTACAGATTTTACTGAAGTACAGGACATATGAGCCACTTTATGAGTCGTAGGCCAAGCTATGAGTCGTAGGGTGCCCTCATAGCAAGAAACAGTGAGTAAAATTAAGAACTTTCAAAGTGAAGGTCAGTCATACGAGGCTAATATACAAGTCGTAAGTCGCACTACGACTCGTAGGAGGTGCTCTCGTAACAAGAAAAATTTGCCAAAAGCTTGGACTAAGAACTGCAACTAAGGACTACCAAAGACACTACAAGTCATAGTGCACACCAGGACTTGTAGCAATAGG
>JAPFFP010043486.1:0-13196 GCA_026153255.1 Solanum medicagineum | reverse complement strand
AGCACCTTGAAGTTGATCAAAAAGGTCATCAATCCTTGGTAGAGGGTACTTGTTCTTTATGGTAACCCTATTAAGTTGCTTGTAATCAATGGACATTCTAAGAGAACCATTTTTTTTCTTCACAAACAACACCAGTGCACCCCAAGGTGACTTACTAAGCCTTATGAAGCCCTTCTACAACAAATCCCTCAATTGATCCTTTAAATCCTTCAATTTCATTGGGGCCATACGGTAAGGGGGAATGGGAATTGGTTGAGTATCGAGAAGGGGGTCTATACTAAAGTCTATTTTCCTTTCGGGAGGGACACTGGGAAAGACATCAAGAACTCAATAACCACCAGAACCGACTTCATTGGATGGACTTTGGAGTCAACATCCCTAACCCCCACAAGATGATAAAGGCAACCCTTCAAAATCAACTTTTGGGCTTTAAAACAAGAAACGAATCTACCCTTGACCACCACATCATGACTTTCCCACTCAAGGATGGGCTCATTAGGGAATTGGACTTTAACCCTACGGGTTCTACAATCAATCGAAGCATAATTTGCAAGTAACCAATCCATCCTAAGAATGACAACCAAATCCACCATATCTTATTCAACAAAATCACAAGGCAACACTTTATGGAATAAGAACATGGGAAATTTTCTATAGACTCTTATAGCAACAATGGACTCACCAACGAGGGTAGACACTTCATAAGCCTCACACAACAGTTGGGACTAACATGAAGCTTTTGTGGTAACAAAAGGAGTAATGAAAGAAAGAGTGGCACCCGAATCTATCAATGCGTACACATCAAAATCAAAAATCTTTAACATATCGGTGATGACATCAGGTACCTCATTCACCCCTTGTCTTCCTTGAAGAGCATGAAATCTATTTTGCCTTGGAGCACCCCCTTGTTGGCCTCACTTAGCCCTTGGACTTGTATTTTCACATTGGCCTTGTGGACGATCATCTCTACCTTGGTTTTGAGCATGAGGACAATTAACTACCTTATGATCCACTTTGCCACAACTATATCAAGCATTAGAGTTTCTCAAGCATGGGCCATTATGTTTTCTACCACATCTTTGGAACTTAGGATTAGACACTCCACTAACACCACCTTGGAATCTCGGATTATCATTAGCTAATCTTTTATTAGGATCACTGGAAGACTGTTAGCCTTGGAACTTGTTGCCTTGAGGAAATTGGCCACCCTTGGAACCTTGGAAACCATCTTCAAAACAAACCCTCTTAGAATCACCACTTCTTCTTTTTCTATGCTTCTTCCCCTCTAGTTGCTCACCTTATGTCACGAGATGGGGAAAATCCATATCACCCACTAACATGGCGGTACAACACTCCTTATTAACCAAGTCGGACACTCCAGACACAAATGTTTTCTTCCTTGATCTAGGTTTGGATCCTAATTGTGGAGCATACTTGGAGAGCTTCTTGAACTTGAGGGCATACTCCCTCACACTCATGGAACCTTTCTTAAGGTGCACAAACTCCATCATCTTTTCCTCCCTTAGCTTGATTGGAAAGAACCGGTTGAGGAATGCAACTTTGAACTCCTCCCAAGGAATAGCATCATCATCTCTCCTCTCCAATTTGTATTGGGTGAACAATATTTAGGCCACACCTTTGAGTTAGTAGGCCACTTACTCCACATTTTCCTCTGAGTTGAGCCCCATGATGGATAGCACCTTGTACACCTTGTCTATCAACTCTTGGGGACCCTCATCCGTCGTGGATCTATGGAACTCCGGTGGGTTCATTCTTGTGAAATCCCTCATCCTTGAAGCTGGAGTGGGAGCATGAGGGACTTGGGACCCTTGGTTGATTTTGTTGGTCATAGCATGAGACAACATTGTAATAGCATCTCGGAACTCATCTTGGGCTACGCCTCCTCCATGAGGAGCTTGAGGAGAGGGAGGGGCCGGTTGCTCCTCAGGTGTACGGGCTCTCCATTTTCTCTCTCTTGGAATCGACATGATCTCGAAGAGCAAAGAGCATTCGTTAGCAGGAAAAGCCTTACACATATATATAAAGCACGATATAGACCATGAAGAAGTGAAACATTTCTTAAAATGCCTCATAGCCTCCCATTGATAGTTGTGGCGCACGTCACAACCATGAATAAGACTCTAATCGACACGGTGTTTTAGATTCTAAGGACCATTAACAACCCAATGCTTTCATACCAAGTTTGTTAAGGCCAAAGCTTAGGGCATAGACGTGACACGGCGAATGGGAACCCAAATTGGCCCCAAACAAGCTTCTTAGCATATCAATCACACATCCTTGGTCGCAAAAGCAAAATAAACAACAACAAGAGATATAATAAAAAGGGAAGCGGGACTAAGGGATGTCTTTGATAATTATCAAAGCATAAAAGAGTCAAGCTCAAGCACAAGTACATCATAATATCCAACAACACCTCTATCATTGAATGGAGCAGGAGCTAAGACACTCTCCGGGATCACCCTCATAATAATAAGTTTTCAACATGATGAAGTCTCAAAATAAAAAGAATAATGTATATAGTGTCCTCGGACTTGAGGACTCACCAAAGCTTATCTCTGTAATATCAACTAGCCACGTGGAGGATGATCAAAAGGTGCTCCGGTCACTACATGGTAATGTGATGTAGGCATAGAGTTATGTATTAGTACATTTGAATGTACTAAGTATGTGGGATGCAATGCAACAAGACATAAGCCAATATAGTCCAAATGCAAAATCATTGGCAATGAATATATAAAATCTCAACATGGCATGCATGGTTAATGCTAGTAGTAAAATATGCTTGTAAAACATTCAAGTTGCATAGTACATGATACATTTGTGGGAAGAGACCTTAACCAACATAGACCAAGCGAGCTACTACTTGGAATACAGGGTATGTCACACCCCCTTAGTAAGGTGATTGAGGCATGTCACCACCTCAACATGGTGATCGAGGCATGTCTCCCTCTCGACAAGGTGTGGTCTACTTGCCATAGTAGGCATACAATGAATAATCCAAGGTCTGTCACCGCCTCATCAAGATGATCAAGGAGTATCACTCCTCAACAAGGTGTGGTAGAACTAGATGGATCCACTAGAAAGACATAAAAGAGATCATGTATAACCTCTAGTGGCACATAGTTTAGAGATTAAGACTTTATATAAGGACCCTTTGAGTCAAGCCCCCATCTTAAGCCTCAATTGGTGCTAAGTCTAATCCCAGGGAATACTTGAAATAATCATACTATAGTCATAACATGAATAACTTATGTCACGACCCAAGCCCAGGGCCTAGACATGACATGGGGAATGGGAACCCTAAGGAACCCCAAACAAGTGTCTTAACATATCATTCACACATCCTTGGTTGCGGAAGCAAAATAAACAACAAAAGAGATGTAATAAGCGAAGAAGGACTAAGGGAAGTCTCGATATTTATAAAGGTATAAAAAGGTCAAGCTCATAGCATAAGTACATTGAATATCCAACAACACCTCCCACATGGAATGGAGCGTGGGCCAAGACACTTTCCGGGCTCACCCTCATAGTGACAAATGTTGAACATAAAGCAATAACAAATAGTAAGAGTAGCATAGATAGTGTCCTCGAACTTCAGGACTCACCAAAGCTTATCTTCTGAAGTACCGAACTAGCCAGGTGGAGGATGATCAAAAGGTACTCCGATCCCTACATGGTTATTGTAGGCATAAAGTATGTCTTTGTACATTTGAATTTACTAAGAATGTAGGATGCAATGCAACAAGACATAAGCCAATATAGTCAAAATGCATAATCCTAAGCAATGGATGTAATTTCAATATGTCATGCATGATCAATGCTTGAAGCAAAAATATGGTTGTAAATCATACAACTTGCATAGTATGTATTACATGTGTGGAAAGAGACTTTAAGTGACATAGACCAAGCGAACTAATACTTGGAATCCAAGGCATGTCACCCCCTTGTAAGGTGATTGAGGCATGTCACGGCCTCAACAAGGTGATTGACATATGTCACCCGTCAATAAGGTGATTGAGGCATGTCACCCCCTCAACAAGGTGATTGAGGTATGTCACCCCTCAACAAGGTGATTGAGGCATGTCACCCTTTCAACAAGGTGATTGAGGTATGTCACCACCTCAACAATGTGTGGTCTACTTGCAACATCCTAGATACTTTTCATGAATTCAATACATACATGCAAGACCTTAATCATCATAAAGTCACTTGACTTGTAAATCATGTAATAGATGATCAATAACTTGAGAATCCTTGTCAAGACATTTTATCAAACACTTGGTGGGTTCATAATGCTTGTTCAAAATCATGCAATTCAAGAGTATAATAATATGAGAAAACTCAATGCAAATCAACCCACCAACATATAGTAAAACCCTCATGTAGGATACCTTGAAGTCCATCATTAAATCTCATAATAGATTATAGTTCCATAGCTCAAAACATGCATCTCAATGGACTAAACCAATTCATGGTATACGCTTGAAATATGTATAATCAATCCACATTTCATAAAATCCAACATAATTTCTAATCATAATCCATAATAAGAGATACCCATAGATGATACATCTTGAAAAACATGCAATTTTCATAAAAAAGAAGATTGGGATCTAGGGGTTAAAGGACCCAATGGATGAAACCCACATACCTCAAAACATAGGTTTTCTTGAGATATGCTTTAAGGAAATTTAGAGCTTGAAGTGAATCCTAGAGTTCAAAAGTTAAGCTTGAAGTCCTTCAAATTTGAATGATATATTTGGTTAAGTCTTGGAGAGGTTTTTGTGAGGGTTTTGAGTAATATAGAGTTGAAAAGTAGCTTAGTATGCGTGTTTTCATGCATAAGTGGGCATGGGGCTATAATCCCAATACCTTTGGCTGACACAAATTAAGGAAAAATTAACACTGGTCCACGTCTAGTCAAAGATGCGGACCCAACGTGAAGACAATATTAACACTGGTCCACGTCTAGTCCACGATGCGGACCCAACGTGAAGACAATAATAACACTAATCCGCACGCAGGTGCGTCATGGTCTGGGCGCGGACAAACGCTATTTTACAAATATCAGAAAAAATTATTTTTCACTACGGATCCTCTAAAATACGGGTTATACCCAATTCCCACTCAAGTTATGTTATGGACACTTTCGAAGGACATCTTGGGGCGTTTCAACTTGTAAAAGATATGATAACATGCTTGAGTAGCTTATAAACATACTTGACCTCTAACAATGAGCCTAACTTGAACATTAAGGTAGATAACAATCATACATGATCCCTTGCTAACATGAATGGGCCACAAGCGATAAAAATCTTAAAATAGGGTTTAACTTGCTACGTGCAACATCATAGATACTTTTCATGAATTCAACACATACATGTAAGCCCTTAATCATCATAAAGTCACTTGACTTGTAAATCATGTAATAGATCATCAATCACTTGAGAATTATTGACTCGACATTCTATCAAACACTTGGTGGATTCGTGATACTAGTTCAAAATCATGCAATTCAAGAGTGAAATAAAATGAGCAAACTCAATGCAAATCAACCCACCAACATGTAGTAAAACCCTCATTCAGGGCACCTTGAAATTCATTATCAAAACTCATAATAGATCATAGTCTCAATGAAAAAGATGAACCCATAGTGTAAGCTTAAAATAGATACTCATGCATAATCAACAATACTTTGATAAAACTCCAACATAATTCATGCTCATATTTCATAATAAGAGATACCCATAAGTAATACAACATGCAATCTTGCAATTTTCATAAAAAGGAAGATTGGGCTCCATGGGTGAAAGGTCCCACTGGATGAAACCTACATATCTCAAACTTGGGTTTTCTTGAGATGAATTTGAAGGAAACTTAGTCCTTGAAGTGAATCTTTGAGTTCTAAAGTTAAGCTTGAAATCCTTGAATTTGGAAAGAGATTTTTGGTTAAGTCTTGGAGAGGTTTTTGTGAGGGTTTTGAGTGATATAAAGTTGAAAAACGGCTAAGTATGGGTGATTTCAAGTTTTAGTGGGCATGGGGCTATGACTACAATGCCCTTGGCTGACATGGAAAAAGTATGAAAAATGTTATACTGGTCCACCTCTGGTCCGCAATGCAGCCCAACGCAAGGAAGGAAATGTACTGCTCTTCACCCCTGGCTCGTCACGGCCAAAGCACGGATGCTCTCCAGAAATCGTAAATTAGCGAAAATTATTTTTCAGTGTGTCCTCTAAAATTTAGGTTATACCTATTTCTCACTCAATATTCCCCCTAATCAAGAATCTGAAATCGAATTTTTGATATCATATATGAATTTTGAGATATATGGAAATTATCATTATGGGCATTTCTGAAGCACATTTTGGGGCGTTTCATCTTCCAAGGACCAACCACTATTCCTCTACCTATGGTGCTTTTCTTTACATTATTTACTTGTGGGTGAGCCCTAGGTATGTCTTGACCCCCATCCAATCTTATAATTAGAGGCATTGTTGGACATCTTGTAAACTCTTTAACTTTATATGGTAAGTGTTCTATTCAGAGATTATATTGTGGATATGGTAGCCTATTGGCTATCGTTATGTGGTTTGGCTATGAGTATTATGGTATGTTTATATGTCATGTTGTGAAAGATCCTTAGTTTCGATGCCCCCATGATTGAGTCATACTTACCCGCCCCTTAATATTTATGTACTACGTGTTATGTGAATCCATGTTACTCATTTTCCTTATAATATCCCCATAGCATGAGTCCTATTTTCCCATTCCTGAGAACTATATTTTTACTATTTGTTTACACTTCTAAATCGATGATGTGAACGTTGATACTATGAGGCTAGTTTGCGGACTCTTAGGTTCCCATTTGCCATGTCTCTCCTAGGCCCTAGGTCCAGTCGTGACATTGGTACTGGACCTAAGGGTTCCTTAATGTAAAGCCTACTTCTCTCATGTCTACGTGCCACGATAGGGATGATAATTATTTGCCTATATGGCTCTATGCTAATGGTTCGACAGTAAGTTAAGCATATGCCAAAATATGAAGGTTCCCGTAAAGTTTCATATTAAAGCACTTGCCGTAATGGGAAGGATCTCGTAGGGTAAGTTATTGTCTACTCTAGCAAAGTAGATTCCAGCAAATAGTCTGCATGGTCTTATATGTCCATTATGGTCCTATTCTCACATATATATGTTAGGGATATGAATAAACTTATGATGCTTCTCCTCATGATTTTAAATTGCATGCTCATAAATATTATGTCCTTATCCTATTGATTATGATTATGCAATTGATAGTATTGTGATATTCTTGATTCATAGTATACCTACATACTTAGTACATTCTATGTGCTAACGCATACTTCTTTACCTATATGATCTAACCATGTCTAGAAAGATGACAAAGCGATTATTCCATTTTGTGGCTAGCATTCGGATTCTAAGTTTGAAGATTTGTTCATGACTTCCCGTGTTTCGAGAACAAATCCTTATGATGATTTTCCTTTTTCTTATGTTCAGGCTTTATTGTTTCCTTTCTTATGATGTATATCTTGAGGGTGAGCTATTAATCTCTATGCTAGACCCCGCCAAGATCTACGAAGTAGATGCATGAATTGGACCTTCATGGAGTTGATGTATTTTCCTTATGGAACTATGGTTGTCTTGCTTATGATCTTGCATGCTCATTTTGCCTTATGAATGCTTAAGGTATGAACATGAAGCTTTGATGGATGCCTTGGGGTTCTAAATTCACTATGTCACGGCAAGGTCCTATGTTTTGGTCATGACAAAATTAATCTTCATGGGTTCCCATTGCACCAATAGGTATAGTACTCATAACATGTTGTGTTAATACTTTGAGTTGGATTGTTACTTTAGCCATATTTGCATCTCTCTTCCTATTCTTATCCAATTTTGAGTGTACCATGACGTGTATTTGTGTTATTTCATCTAACAATTCAACGGTCTTGTGAATGATTGCTTCATTAAGCCCCCACTCACCAAATTATCAGCCACCGCCTTTTTCACAACATCAAAACTTCTATAAAGGTATTGCATTAGCAGGTGACCACAACTCCATACGTAGGACAATGCACTATGAGCTTCTGAAACCGCGACCAAGTTTCATGGATGCACTCACCATCCAATCTTTTGGAATTTTTGAATCGTCTTGCAATTCAAGCATTCTAGAAGGCGGGAAAATTTTTTCCATGAAAACATCACAACAAGCACCTCAAAAAGTGATGGATTCGAGAAGAAACTCAATCATCCATTTTAATGCGTCCCCACTTAGAGAAAAAGGGAATAACTAAAGTTGAATTGACTCTTAAGAAAAATCTTTGAATGTGAATGGGTTGCACACATCCAAGAAGTTTCTAATATTATTGTGAGGAACCTCATCCGGTTGACCACCGTAGAGCCTTTTGATGTGCAATAACTGCAACATAGAACCCTTCACATAAAGTACTGCATCTTTAACATCCGTGGCCAGTTGAATAATGCTCAAGCTCCCAAAATGTAATGGGTTTCACTTCGTGCTCACTAGCATCACTGTTGACAACATCATTTTGTTGCCTCATATTGGAGTCAACATCCCATTGTTAGAAGTCAAAATGTCACCTAAAAAGGACAAGCAATATAAACCAAAGAAAGGAATAAGAGTATTCAACTACCAAAAACCAGTTCACCAAATCAAACTTTTCCAAAGAATTCTAACGCCATATCCTCGGCAAAGGTGCCATTTGGATCTCTCGTGTCAACAAACTTCACACAAATTTAAGTGTAGATGGTTGTCAAAAGTATTTGTAACCAACATGTAGTTGAGGTCGAACCCAAGGGATATGTTTATGTTAGAATTCAAGTGAGGAAGTATCGTGATACTCTTATCTATTGTAGTCAAATAAGAACAACAAATACTAACTACAGATCTAAAATTAGTGTTTGAGAAAGGCTATGAACAATGTGTTAATTTAAGGATCACAATCAAGAGAGTTAAAGTAGCTTCTAGGGAAGATAAATAGATTTACAAGTGCTAATTTGCATGAGTGCTAGAAGTACTAAAACAATATTTAATCTACATGGGTAGGCAAGGTGAATCTAATATTTGAAAAAGGTTCTCTTAAATCCAGGATAAACTTTCCAAAATGCTTTCTCAAGCCACTATAGGTTCAATGCATATCACCTCGATTGCCATGACCCAAGCCTAGGTCCTATGAGTGACATGGTGAATGGAAACCCAAAAATCCCAAACAAGACACATAACATACGTCCACACATCATTGATTTGGAAGCATAATTCAAACATTATTAATTGATACTAAGGGGAAAGGGGTATATTACTCAAGCTATGGGATAGGGATATGGGAATCATTGTCATACAATTTCAACAAACAAGTCTAAGGGATGGGAATATGGGACTCAAGCTATAGAGATGGGAAATATAGGACTTGTCATCACATATTGAACGACAATTAAGTCTAAGGGGCTGCATCAAATGACTTATGCTATGGGAGTAGGGACATAGCATCTTCACCATCTTATCATTATATCATCACAACATTATCATAAGATAAGACATAAGAATAGTCTTCATAGACATCAAACATAGCAAGCTCGTACATAGAGTTTCATGATGTCCAACAGCACCTCTAACTAATAGATAGAATGAGGGTCAAGATATGTCCTAGGCTTACCCTCAAAATAAAAGATATTAGATAGCCATAACGTAAAGTAGGTAGATAGAAGGTGGGTCTTGTCCTTGAAATAAGAGACTCACCACAAGCAAATTCTCACAAGTCCAATCTAGCCATGAAGAGGTGGATGAGGATTGTCTCCGGTCCCTACATGGTTTGATCATGTTGGCAAAAAGTATGTGTTAGTACATCTGAATGTACTAAGTATATTGGCATGCTTTACATATGAATAATGATAACATGCATTTCAATGTCATATGAGAAGGGCGCGTGCACGCACACACAGAAAAAGAAACACACACACACACACACATATATATAGATGTATGTATATATATATGTGTATATATATATCGAAAAAAGTATATAGGAAAGGATATCATAACAATATGACTTAAATCCATTATGCATGAATACCATAATACTGAAACATATGGGGATGGGACCTCAATCCACATATAAGATTATGCGAACTATTACATTAGATTTCGATGTTCACCCTACACCAAAGGAAAGGGTGACCTACTTGCAAAAGGTAGACCATACTTCTTCTTATGGGACCGTTACCCATTTATGAGAAGCAACCTCACCTCACGGGACCACCACCCATTTCAGAGAGAATATTTCATAACACAATCATCCACAAAATGGCATACACATGAACCTATGTATGACACAAGTTATGAGAACAGAGACTTTTTATAAGGACACCTAGGTCGAGCACCTACCTCCCATCTCATTCGGTAAAAAGTTATCATCACACGGGAATACATATGCTTATACATGCTTGAAATAGGGTAATAAGTCTCCTCAAGTCATAATCATGCATACTTAGGCTTAAGAGACAAATCATATTTCATAATCATACATACTTGGGGTTAAAAGAAAAATCATACTCAAAACCATGATTACATATAAAAGAATAGCTCATTCATACTTAAACATAATGGTGAATACTTACCCATAATTGCTTAAATCCATATCATAAAAATTATGTGATCACGTGTCATGTCATAACCATACTTGTGTTGACATTATGGCCATAATCATAATTGGTTAACAACCTACATCATAAATCTCATAAAATACTTGTTCATACATGCATATGTCATGAGGAAGGAAGGAATAGCATTGGTAATTAGAATTCATACTTGAAACATCATAATAAGATGAAATCATAATTAATCCATAAGGAAATCAACAATTAAAGAATACTTGAAACACCCATGTATAAATGCATCATAAAAAGCGACATGCATATTCAATTCTCGTAAAATCTATGTAAATCAATGTAATAAGATTCAAATCTTGTCAAAATCATCAATTCAAATCAACTCATAACTTAATTTCATCAAATTGAAGCTAAATTAAAAGACCCACTTGTAAATCATACTTAGAAATCTTGCAAAAGAAGAAATAGAAATTGGGGCTTTATGATTAGAAGGGAATCATGAAAAAACCACATTTACCTTGAAGAAATTAGGAGAATTAGGATGGATTTGACCTATGTATGAAGTACTCTTGAATTCCTTGTCTTGAAACCTCAAAGCTTGGCTCGAATAGAGTTTTAGGAATTTTAATTTCTAGAGCTTAAGTGTTAGAATGAGAGTGAGTTGAATGAAAATAACTAAGTCATGACATAAGTGTCTTAGAATAGGCTAAAGAGTCCTAAAAGATCAAGGGTTCAAACTAAAGTACCCAAAATACCCTTAATGAGATAGAGTAAAAAAATTATATTTGCCTTAGATGGCCCCTTACATGGATTGCGATGTGCACCATGGACCATGAGGGATTTCATAGAGTGCACACTTGGACAAAACATGGAGGCTCAAATGGAGGGTGCCCTCTATGAGACCCTCGACAAGTCATGGTGTTCACCACGGATCATAGAGGGTTTCATGGTGGATCCCTCATGAGAAATCCACCAAGGCAGCCTCCATTTGAACCAAGGTCACCTCCAAGGTTCCCTGCATGATTTGTGGAGTGCACCACAGGCTATAAAGTGTTCCTAAAGGATACCCTTGTCTAAGTACTCAAGGAACTTCAGGAAGGAGCTGGAATCAGCTCCAACAGAGCACGCGGCATACCACGAGGCATGGTAGGCTCCTTGATGAGCACCCCAAGTCAAAAACTTTTGGAATCAATATTTAAGCAACATTAAGGCCTCTAGAGGGTAGGGTCCTTACATTATCTATCCCTTGGGAACATTCATCCTCGAATGAGATAGAACAAGGTTTATAAAGCTTAACTTGAACATGAAACATCTCAACATTGACTTACAGTGAATAATTCAACCTGAGAACCCTAAAACCATCAAAACTCATGTTAAAATATCATTTAAATCATTTTTGTGCACGTGCATGCATGTGATGTAATGAAAACATAGGAATGAAGGAATTAGGGCCATTAAAATAAGAACCTAATACCTTAGGCTTGTGTAGATTGGAACAAATAGGGGTATCACTTCATCATGTTCGATTCTGCATCCCATGTAGCACTTTCCGCATGTTGGTTCCTCCAAAGCATTTTAACAAAAGCCACATCTTTGTTATGAAACCCCTTCACTTGCCTATCCAAAATTTCAATCAACACTTCTTATACGTCAATTACTCTTCAACCTCCACACCCTCCAAGGTTACAATAGTCTAGGATCTCCAATCAACTTCCTTAACATCGACACATGAAAACCGGGTAGATAGAACTAATGTCCAAAAGAAAATCCAACCAATAGGCCACTTTGCCAATTCACTCAACTACCTCATAAGGACCTATATATTGGAGACTTAACTTGCGGTCTTACAAAAATACATTACCCATTTCATAGGCGAAACCTTCACATATACCCAATCGCTGACATGGAACTCAAAATCCCTCTTTCTAACATACAAGTAAGACTTTTGGCGATTTTGAGCCATCTTGAACCTTTCCCTAATCAATTTCACCTTTTTCATTGCCTCTAACACCAAATCTAGACGAATACCATCTCACCCAACTCAAACCATTTCACCGGGGATCTTCACCTTTTCCATACAAAGCTTCAAATGGTGCCATCCTGACACTAGCATGAAATCTATTATTGTAGGAGAACTTGATAATTGGTACATGGTCATCCCAATTTCCCTTGAATTCCAACACACAAGCCCTCAACATTTCCTCCAGTGTTTTGATTGTCCTCTTGGCTTGTCCATCGGTTTGAGAATGAAAGCGGTACTCAACTTCACCCTTGTGCCAAGATCTTTTTGAAATGATCTCAAAAAAATGAGAAGTAAATTAGGTATCATGATCTGATATAATAGACGTAGGCACACCATACAACCTAACAAGCTTCCAAAAATATAATTTGCCATAGTCCTCAGTATTAAAAGTAGTCTAAACCAATAAGAATTTAGCCAATTTGGTCATCCTATCAACAATTACTCAAATAGAGTCAAATTTCATCCTGGTACAAGCAAACCAATCAAAAAGTTCGTATACATATCTTC
>JAPFFP010043485.1:0-13197 GCA_026153255.1 Solanum medicagineum | reverse complement strand
CCTGTCCCGACCCTTAAGATGATTTCTCTTATCTAGAGGCTTTGTATACTATGTAAATTAAAGTATGGTCATGTCTCATACCTTAGACACCGTGGCGCCAATGGCCTAATCTTATGCATTTTCTTTTGGCTCATTATTACTGTTTTCTTTCTTAAAGGTACAATGAAGGTACAAACCCCTTATAATATGTCTAAAAAGCGCATAGATATAGTTTGGTTCTCCTGAGCCTTGTCGGCAACGAGTGCCGGTCCGCCCTAACGGGATGTGGGGCGTGATACCAACAATACTAAAATCATCTATGAACACCTCAATATTGCTTTCAACCATGTTCGAAAAAATAGACATCATGTATCGTTGAAATGTTGCTGGAGTATTACATAGTCCAAAAGGCATTTTGTTAAATGCAAAGGTACCATATGGGCATGTGAAAGTTGTCTTCTCTTGATCTTCAGGCGCAATAACAATCTAATTATATCCAAAATATCCATCAAGGAAGCAATACCACCCCTTCTCTACAAGTCTGTCAAGCATTTGATCCATGAACGACATGGAAAAATGATCTTTCTTGGTAGAAGCATTGAGTTTTTTCTAATCCATACACACTCTCCATCTGGTGACTAGTCGCATGGGAATCAACTCATTTTTCGCATAAGGCACCGCTATGATACCTCCCTTCTTTCGAACACACTCCACTGGACTAACCCATTCACTATCAGCGATCCGATAGATTACTCTTGCGTCCAACCACTTGATGATCTCTTTCCACACAACCTTTGCATTGAGGGGTTCAACCTTCTCTAATGTTCGATACTTGGTTTATAATCCTTGACTAGTTGAATCTTCTGAATGCATAACCCAGTGGGTATGCTAATGAGATCTGTAGTGTCCACCCAATGGCCTTTTTGAATTGCTTGAGAATGGAGATGAGGGCCTCTGTTTAGACCTCACTTAAATCGGCTGCAATTATGACTGGTAGCATGTTGTTTTCTCCCAAGTATGCATATTTTAGATGCGCGGGTAATGCCTTTAACTCTAACTTAGGTGGGACTTCTACAAAAGGCTTCGTAGGTGTATTTTCCCAGTTGCACAAATCTAACTCCAACCTGACCTGTCGTCTAGGCCCAAATGACACTCTAAGAGCATTTATCGTTTCCTCATAATCATGGATGCTTTGACTATCAAAGTTCATCAACACAACTACCAAAGGTTGACTCCCTGCCTCAACTCAATCGGGATCTGCACTTTAGCGTCCTTAGTCATTTCAATCATTGAGATGACCTGAAACTCACAACTCTTTCTATCTTGTTGGCACACTTGAAACACAACTGCCTGTTCACTAAGTGTGAAAGTAAGCAGACCCTTTTCCATATCAACCAACACATGACCTGTGGCTAAGAAAGGTCTCCCAAAGATGATAGGAACTGTAAAATCAACCTCATTGTCAAGTATAATAAAATCTGCAGGAAACATAAATTTATCTACCTCAACCAGCAGATTATAAAGTGGCCCCACAGGTTTCTTGACTGTTCTGTCTGCCATTAGCAATTGCATCTTTGTAGGGATAAGGGAGCCCAAGCCAAACCTTCTGAATACGGCAAGAGGCATTAGGTTAATACTGGCTCCCAAATCACATAGTACTTTGGCAAATGCAAGTTCGCCAACACTGCATGGTATGGTGAATGCACTCGGATCTTTACGTTTCTACACTAAAGACTTTGTGGTGATGGCACTACAACATTGAAAAATTTGGGAGAGGTCTTGGCTAACTTTTTCTTCTTCTTAACTAGATCTTCATCCATTTAGCATACCCAGGCATTCTCTCAAGAGCTTCAACCAAAGGGATGTCCACTGACAACTTTCTAAGCATCGCCAAAAAGTATTCAAACTTAGCTTCCCCTTTTCTCTTCACAAGCCTTTGGGGAAAAGGCGGAGGGGGCCTTGGAAATTTTTTATATTTCTTTGGTTGGCCTTTTGTGCTGCGTGCTTCGATCTCTTCATTTTCCCTCTTCTTACGGCTTCCATCCATAACCTCGTTTACTGGTGGGTTGGCGGGGTTTGTACCACTATGGGTCATGACTGCCATACAATGCCCTTCGTTTTGAGGATTTTGAACCATGTTGCTTGGTAAAAGTCCCTTTTGGCGTTGTTTCAATTGCAAAGGGGATTGCCCAAATTGTTGATCTAATTGCTTAATCGCTACAGAGTGAGACTCTATCTTCTAGTTAAAGCTTGAAATGTCTGATTTCATTCCCTTTAAGGTCTCATCTTGGTGATCGGGTCTCTTTAATAATTTGTCAAATATCTTTTTAATTCTAGAGTTACTCGGCCCGGCAACATGGTTTTGAGGTGGCATATAGGGACCGCTTCTATAGCCATCTCTTCTTCCCAATTTGGCATCCGACACTCTCTCCCTTTCATAGTAGCCACCCCGGCTGTCTCTATATGCACCATCATGGTTATAGCTGTAACTTTGATTCCCAGAACTTTGCCTCCAATAGTTCGAATTTGGACCCTCAGGGGTTGTTTAGAAAACCCGCCGCTTGGTTACTCACGAAACAACCGTCTTCATCAAAGAATGGATTTTCATATATGGGAGCCTTAGGAGGTTGGTGAGTGACTACTTGGACACTCGCTTGGTTTTTCTTCAAGACCAAGTCCATGCTTGTGTGAAGTTGCGCAAGCTGCTCTATGATTTCCTCATTGAGCCTTGCGTGCTTATTGTTGGTGTTCACCGCAGAAGAAGTCTTCATTGCACCTCACTTTCTTTGACCCCATGCTCTATTGGTTTTAACCACTTACTCCATCCTAGCGGCTATCAATGCAAAAGGTTGGTCAAAAAACATGTCTCCCATGGTTGTGACGGTGCAAGCTTGACTATTCTCATCAAGCGCCTGATAGAAAATCTCAACCAAGGCATCATCAACAATGTTATGATCGGGGACCATCCTTAAGCATCTGGTGATTCTCTCCCATGTTGTACTAATAGAGTCACCCGAAGATTGCTCAAAATTGTTTATTTGATCTTTGAGCTTTAGTTTCTTTGATCTTGGGAAATATCTTTCTAAAAACACTTGCTCAAGCTCTGCCCAACTTGTTATTGTACCCGGAGAAAGCTCAAACAACCACACAGCTGCTTTGCCTGTCAGTGACAATGGGAACACCCTCAAACCAAAGGCATCAAGAGAAAGATTTTTTTTGTCCCTATGACACTCTTGCAAATGAAGACAATTGTGGAGATGGCGATGGGGATCCTCTGAAGGTAGCCTTGTGAACAATCCATGATTTTGGATCATTTGAAGTAACCCACTTAACACCGAGAACTTAGCCTTTGCCGATAACGGAGGCAACACTATAGCACCAGTAATGTCCATGGCCATAGGGTTCAGGCGATTTTGGTTACAACCATAAGCGTTCTCGTTGAAATCCCTTATTTGCTGCCTATCATCTCTTGGGGTGGATTTTATTCTCTTCCCATATCATCATTCACATTCATTTCTTCCTCAACCGCGATATACTCATTCCTGAGCCATTCTTCTAAAAAGTCAATGGATCTCCAAATTGATCAGGGCTAAGGGATTGCCTTGGCTCCTTGTGTTGGCATACAACCTAGTACACCTTGTAAGTAGAATCAAAAGCAAAAACAAAAATAAAATTAAAATACAAGAGAGTCTAGAAATTAGTACATGAACTAACTAATAGTGAAATCAAGTAAAAACCTAGCCGTATTCCCAGGCAACGACGCCATAATTTTTGATCTGATGTTCACTCTCCAATAAGAAATCAATCGCTATCAGTAATTAACCTCACCGAAGGTTAGGGTCAAATCCACAAGGAACAGGGCTTGACTTCAAGAATTCTCTATCAATCATTTCAAGTATTTATGACTAAAATCGCTAAATAGGGGGGGGAGGGGAGGGGGTTGTGATTTAAGAACAAAAATAAAAGTAAACACTATACTATCATCTAAAGAAATGCTGAAATTTAGGGACAACTTGGGAATTGTGTTCCTCATGGTTCGTTGACTCGATTACCATAGACAACATAACGATAATTGGGCGTTTGTATGCAGGACAATAATTTAGGTTCTTTCAGCCTCTTGTGAAGGTAAAGGTCAAATTTCGCCATGGTGCTTGGTTTGCAAACATGGTGTGCCAACTAACTACTACCTATTGTCCCAGTCAACCTTCCCTTGGTCAGGTTTGGTTGATTAGATGAGAACACATCAATTGAATTCTATCATCTACTTCCTTTTTCCTATTCGTCATTACCTTGGTTGGGATCGTGACAGAATGCGAGGTTTGGTGTTGGCCACCACCAAACTACAATTAAAATGAAGAGAAATAAATAATACATGTAAAAACCCATTCATAGAAATGAAATTAATCCAAGTTATCTCAAATCAACTACCCATGGTTCCCACAAACCCCAAGTTTTGGGTGCTTAGCTACTCATGGATAAGACAAAAGCAACAAGAATTTTACCCAAAGCAATGAAGAGCAAATACAATACCTAGTATGATGACTCGCCCAAGAATTTTACCCAAAGCAATGAAGAGGCAAATACAATACATAGGCAAATAGGATACATAGTACAATACTATCAAGCAATCATTGATAGTGAATTCTTCACAAGAGGCAAATACAATACATAGTTGAGAACTTTACCCAAAGCAATGAAGATAGACAATACCACAAGTTGCAAACCACAAGTTTGATAGATGGAGAATGATTACAATGTGATGCTTACAATCCCCAAAAGTGGGTTTTCCAATGGAAAAGAAGAATCTACACTAAAACTTTAAAATATTCTAGTGAGAATATTCAATGTCTGCCTTTTTTGAATCTCACGTCTGGTCTCTCTCAAATAAACCTTAACATAAAATATTTATATTATTTACAAACTTGACCTATTCCGTTTTTCATACATCTATACTACTATACATTACATCACTACATACTTTGTACGTTCAAGCGTACTAAAACATACTTATTTATCTACATTATTTTATAATATAGGAGAGGGATCTCACTTTACTCATCATCCGTGTAACTAGATTTCGACATTTTCTTTGAAGATCGATGACGAGTCATCATACTTTGAGGGCATATCTAGTGCTACATTACCATTGTTGTTTTAGATTTTGGGATACTTTTGAGACTATTTCTTTTATTACTTTTCTTGAGGTTGAGCTAGAAACATTTCTTAATCCCCACCTATAATAGACCATTTTAGAGGGATGTTTTGCATTATGAATGGAGTCTAAGTTGTCCTCCCTCGCCTATGATTGCTTCTTTACTATTGAGACTTATTTCTACTTTATTACTTTAGAGTATTAGTTGATGCTTTTACCTTACATATACTTATGATATGCTAAAAGGATTGGATAGGCTTTCCTTGAGAATCCTAATTTTCGTGTCATACCTAGGCTCTAGCTTGGGTCGTGACAGTCAACGTTTAGTAAATTTCATCTTTTTCCACATTTCCCAAATAAAAATCTCAACATTTTAGGACTAGTTTAGGTCCCTTATCAATACCATGTGTATGTTTACTCTTAACATTTGATGACTAGTTTAGGTCCCTTGTCAATGCCTTATGTGTCTTTACTCTCATTAACACTTAAAATATTTTGGGGGCAAGAATTGGAGAGGAGAAAAGCTAGGGTTTAAGCATTCCAACCAAGTTCTTTGAGTTTTGTGATAATCCTCAAACTGCAACTCATACATGTCCAAGCTATAGGTGATAGTCATACATTATAACCTAACTAAAGTTAGGGATCAAATCAATGGGAAATGTGTAACACAAATTCAAGCAATGAAGTAACACATTGAACCAAAGAATTGTAAGTTAGTTAAAAGGAAAAATGATTAGTAGAAGAAGAGGTAGGTGGTGGTGGGGGATTGTATATCTAATTTCAGGATTTCAAACTTTATCTTTCTATCAAAGAAGAAAGGGCCTAGGGATGTGCTTAATCAAAATTGATCAATGATATAGGTCTTAATCATCGCTCACAGTGGCTAGTTCTTTATGGGTAGGCTATAATTGCCGTTAGCGATAATTATTCATCAATCAATTACCGCGCTTTACATGAATTTTCTCAAATCTCATGTGCATAATTAGTCAAAACAATCTACAACCTTAGTTGATTGAATTCTTTCAAACATCAATCCAGATACTGATATAGACACTTGCTATCATGAATTCCTTCCACTTTAATATTCAATCACACTAAAAGATCTGAGGTAAATCTAGTTTGCAACCTTAGATTACGAATGAATACTTAAAGGAAATCATGAACCCATAAAACCATTGACCTAATGTTCACGCTCCAATAAGAAAGAGGTCACTGTCAGTAATTAACTTAACCGAAAGTTAGGGTCGAATCCATAGGAAATACAGGGCTTCAATACAAGAATTCACTATCTATCATTTTGAGTATTTATGACTAAAATCTCTAAATGGGTGGGGGGCTTGTGATTTAAGAACAAAAATAAAAGTAAACATTATACTATTATCTAAAGAAACACTCAAATTTACGGACAACTTGAGAATTGTATTCCCTATGGTTCGTTGACTCGATTATCCTAGACAATATAACTATAATTGGGAATTTGCATGCAACACGGTAACTTAGGTTCTTCCAGCCTTTATGTGAAGGTGAAGGTCAAATTTCACCATGGTGCTGGGTCGGCAACCATGGTGTGCCAACTAACCGTTACCTATTCTCCAGTCAACCTCCCCTTGGTCAGGTTTGGTTGATTAGATGAGAACACATCAATCGATTTCTGTCATCTACTTCCCTTTTCCTATTCATCACTACCTTGGTGAGGATCATGATAGCAGGCGGGGTTTGGTGTTGGCCACCACTAAACTACAATCATGTGAAGGGAAATAAATAATACATGTAAAACCCCATTCATAGAAATGCAATTAATCCAGGTTATCTCAAATCAACTACCCATGGTTCCCACAACCCGAAATTCTGGGTGCTTAGCTACTCATGGCTAAGGCAAAACCAACAAGAATGCAAATACAATACATAGTTGAGAATTTTACCAAAGCAATGAAGATAGATAATACCACAAGTTGTAAACACAAGTTTGATAGATGGAGAATGATTACAATGTGATGATTGCAATCCCGAAAAGTGGGTTTTCGAATGGAAAAGAAGAATCTATACTAAAACCCTAAAAATGTTCTAGAGAGAATATTCAATGTCTGTCTTTTCTGAATCTCATGGCTCGTCTCTCGCAAATAAACCCTAACATAAAGTATTTATAGTATTTACAAACTTAACCCTAAAAATTACATAGAAAAGACAGCTGGCAGCAGGTACGTCTCACAGGTATGACTCGTAGGGTGACTTGCAAGTTGTAATCGAGGTTCTCGTATCAAGCACTTGGCATTTTGGACTTGACTATTACGACCCACTGGTACGAGTCCTTGGGATATGACTTGTATGCTCCTCTCGTAGTCTAGGCCTTCAGTTTTTGGTTCAAAATTTTGTCTCTCTATTTCTTGCTACGATTCCACCTACACGAGTCATAGTGAGACCTACGACTTGTAGGGTGGCCCCGTAAGGCTGATCTCCAGTTAGCAGATTTCTGACTTTTTTCTCTGTTTCTTGCTACGATATCACCCTTAGACTTGTAGCTTGGGGTACGACTTTGTAGCTAAGCTCGTATCTCCTACACTTTAGCAAAAATCTGCAATTTTCTCCAAACATCATGCTAACCTAGCTTTTTTCTTCAATAAAAACACAAAAACATATGAAAAACATAAAAAGTTGCATTAAGAACTCACAAAATTCCTCATTTTAGACGTCAAATGTGTTGTATTTTGACAGCACATCAACCATAAATCAAATACTTTACAAAGACTTACACAAAATCTTAAGATCAA
Organism: Solanum medicagineum; assembly: GCA_026153255.1. NCBI lineage: Eukaryota > Viridiplantae > Streptophyta > Magnoliopsida > Solanales > Solanaceae > Solanum > Solanum medicagineum. Next base: position 5,298 of record JAPFFP010043485.1, on the reverse strand, counting down.
TTATATAGCACACCCCAAGCAATGAGGGTTTTAGTCTAACATTCTGAAAAAGGAGTAGAGATTACCCTAATTGACATCTATGATAGCTACAAATTTGAAGTAGAAGATGGAAAGCTGAATTCCCAAACTTTCCTCCAAAAATCTCACTATTGAGTTCCCTATGCGAAAGCTAAAAGTAGAAGGTTTTATTCTCTGTGAAAAAAGAAAAGTGTGTTAGCAAACCTGTACTTAATTCTCTGCCCAAAAATCATTTTATAATCCTTGAAATTCTCATCTCAAAAAAATACCCTTGAACTCCGTTTGACGAGAAAAGTTGGGCACACCGAGAATTGCCGATTTGACCTTTCAGAACTTGGGATTTATTTGATCTTTCCTATAAACTTCGACGAGGTCTATATAGCTCGGTACTTGATTCGATGACGCTCCAAATACTTGCCTCCATCCCCGAGTTGATCAATCATTTTTTAGGAAGTTTTGCCAAGTTATTTTAAGACGAGCTCTAGGGAGCTTTAATACATTTATTGAGTCGCTGATTTATCTTTATGTCGACCTTGCATATTCTCTTGGGCTAGGAGTACTACAACTTTAGGCAATCTGTGAACTCATTTTTTGCCATACTGAACACTTCAAGTAATGACAGAACATTGCCTTTTGCACCTTTTTCAATTGTTTTGATTTCTTTTTTCATTCATTTATTCACAAACCATCCTTTGCCACCTAGAATTTGCATTTCAAACACAATTTGATCAATTTTCAAATATAAGTAAGCATCGATGACCTATTTTTGTTAATTCAAGGCTAAATTGAGTCCAAAATCCAAACTCATCAATATCTCCAACTTATACTTTTGGTTGTACTCAAGCAAATCAAATACCAATCAATTCAATGAACGATGCCAACAAATAGTGCCTATAGAGAGTAATATGCAGGTGAAATCATCGGTCAAATTCAAATCTTCTAGTATCCAATCGTGCAACTAATGGCTTCATATCATGACTAACAAGTATCAATGCATGAATAGTCTTACAAATGCTTACTAGGCTGTGAATTTATGCTAAAAAATGAAGCCAAGTTCCCTCAGACCAAAGATGATCCCAATACACATCAACCAAAAGTGAATGATCACGATTTTAGAGATCTTACAACACTCACACACCCAAAGAGAAAGGCATGCATGCCTCCACCTATAGGTTTGTCCTTATTTTCAATCAACCAAGGATTCAACACAAATTTGCTGGGGAACACAAAGGATTTTTGTAAGGTTTGTGATGAAGGCTGATGGAAGCGCAGGGAATCATTTAGGTACAACTGACTGCACCCTCTTTGAACAAAACTTAGACCCTTTTTAATTTAATTCTGCCCTCCATTCAAGACCCAACACTTATTTTATTCTCAAGTTGACACACACAATAAATGCTCTCTTTTAACAAAACTTTTGGAGGATTCAATTTTTCTTCTCTCTTTTTTTAATCATTGTAATGATATAAAATTTATTAAAATATAAATTTTATAATATGATTCAAATTATATTAAATTCAAAATATATTAGTCCAAAAATAAATATTATGGATTAATATAATGGGGTTAGTTAATTAATTTCAACGAAATGTGGATTTAATTAAAAGCCCAAATTCATTTATTTGGGCTACAAAAGATGACCCACTTTATTAGGCCCAATATCTTCTCATCCTAGAGGCCCACTTGATGTCACGTGTCAGATGACATGGCGTGCTAAGTCAAATAAAGAAATCAATAAGATCATGCTATGTGTGAGAATGACATGACATTCCTGTCTCAAATCAAAAGCCAATAAAAATATGCCACATGTACAAGAAATGTGTCTCAACCAATTAAATATTGTCATGTCACTTGAAAAGAGTACTATTCTTATCACTTTTTCTGTGCCATGTCACCTTAAATCTGATTGGCCAGAAGAAAACTTGATTCCATTATAACTCAAAGAATCCTATTCTTATCACTTTTCCTGTGTCATGTCACTTTAAATCTGATTGGGCGGAGGAAATTTTGATTCTATCGTGACTCTTCTATTCTACAACTATATAGAGGGGTCCTCATAATTCAGAATTAACATCAAGAATTCTAACAAGAAGGCAGAGAGAGATCGTGGATCAAAGACACATATTTCTCTACAAGTAACAAGAAGAATTCAAGAAATCAAGCATTCAAGTTCAAGAACGCATCAAGATCAAGATCAAGATCACCGGATTCAGAAACAAGCCCAAAAGCCCTTGGATTCAAGTACAAGTCAAGATCAAGTTCAAGAAAAATTCCATATCAAATTCAAGTTTAAGATCATCAAATCCATATATCAAGATCAAGACCACCAAATTCAAGATCAAGCCCAAAATCCCTTGAATTCAAATACAAGTCAAGATCAAATCCAACAAGTTTTACAAGATTCAAGAACAAGCTAAAAAGCCCTTAATTTAATATTTGAAATGGAGAAAAAGAGGATTCATAGAGATTGTAGAACTCACTCCTTGAAATAAAATATTATTGCAATATTTTTCGTTCCTTGATTATTATTTTGTCAACGGGAATTTTATTGTCATACAAATTCTGGCATGCCCAGTGGGACCATCTCTATCTCTCATCTTAACTTTTCAAGAATTAAAGAACATTTAAATGGCTTCCAACAAGATCAACACTCAATCAACTTCCTCCAAGGCTGCTGATTCCAAGTTCTCCACTGAAGTAGAGGAATCCTAGGTATTACTTTTGGAAGTGTTGGAGCTGTTACAAGGAGTAAACCCACTATGCAAGGATGACAAACACTGCGAGTGTCGTCCGCACAAACTCCTCATTTTGGATGTTCAACTCCAAGGGGAGAAAGGTCTTCTACAAATGCTTCGGACGGAGGAAGTAGTGTTGCTGAGAAGATCAAGCAGACTTTAGCTCTACTTGAGGTCTCTGGTTCCAAGAATTCTATTACAAAGAAAGACCAGGACTTATCCAATGAATCTTCTCCATATGTGTTGCATAATGTGAGACCTCTGAAGATCAACTTCCATGATAATCCATGCTACTCTTCTATGCCTCCAACAGTCATGCAAACGATGACAACTTGAAAATCTGACAAAGATGATTGAAGGACTAACCAGGCATATGCAACACTAAGAGTCTTGCATTGATAAGTTGATGGATAGAGTAGATGGCTTATTAGATGGGGAATCTAGCCATGCACCTGGGAAGGATATTGAGATTCAAGAGACTGAAAGCCTTTGAAGCAAGCGCCGACTAACAAGGAGCTGCCAGTTTTTGCCGAAGGAATGATCCCACTTGATCAATTAAAGGAGTTCATTGAAGGGACCATTAAAGACAAGTATGAAATCTCCACAAGGTCTTCCCATATGTATGCTAAGCCTTACACTGCAAGGATTGATAGCCTCATAATGCTTGCCGGTTATCAACCCCCCAAATTTCAACAATTCGAAGGCAAAAGAAATCCAAAGCAGCATGTTGCACACTTTGTAAATACATGTACTAATGTTGGGACCTGAGACCATCTCATCAAAAAATTCATCTGTTCCTTGAAAAGAAATGCCTTTGACTGGTACATTGATCTTGTGTCACGACCTGAAATTCAGGCGTGATGGCACTCGTCTTATCCCACCAATACAAGTCAACCTACAACCCAACTGTAAAATTAAAAGTGCGGAATTATAACAAAAATGAAAGTTCAATTACGGATAACAAGTCAACTTAATGAAAATTCCCCGAAAGAAAACACAAGTATCAAATGACATTGTCTCTAGAATAGAACAAAATCGTAAATAGGAGTAAGAAATCAGCTGGGATAGAAAATAACTACCTCTCACAATCTCCACAGGAAGCCACGGACAAGGAAAGTAGAGAGTATCACGACAATTCGGGCTCGCAACCTACAAAATTATTGTAGCAAGGGGTGAGTACCAAACACACGGTACTCAGCAAGTGAACTACTAAACACAAAATTAAGTAAAATAGAATACAGGTACCCCAACACTCCAACCAAACCCCCACAACTACAACCTACATAAAATCAGCCCAACATGAGTTCACAAAGTACATAGCACATAGCTCAATAACCACACCAACTATTATATATCAACAACACCAGGGATCAAGTGCATCTATCACAAGTTTCACAAAAAGCACTCACACATTCATAAATGATGATGAGGTGTAAAGTGCAATGCAATGCAATATCATGTAAAATGGTGCATGTCTGTCCTAGTGATACACACCCGTTGCCTCACAGTCTAGGACCTATGGGGGACTTCTAGTCTATGCATCTTTCGCAGCATGCGACACGACCCTTGAATCATAATATCCGTCGCGGTGTGTGACACGTCTCTTGAATCATATTATCTATCGCGGTGTGCGACACGACCCTCGAATCATAGTACTCGTCGTGGCATGCGACACTACTCTCGAATCATAGTATCCGTCGTGGCGCGCGACACGTCCCTCGAATCATAGTATCCATCGTGGCGTGCGACACGACCCTCAAATCATAGTATCCGTCACGGCATGTGACATGCCCCTCGAATATGGTACAACCTCTTTAATTCTCATTCTTTTTCAGTCCACAGAATACTTCTTACAAAAGTCAATGCAAATATGCATGTTTACACAATAATGAGAAATGCCTTATTTTAATACAATGCACAGCGTACAACATAGTTCGGTACAACATCAACATTAACTCACTACCTCAAAAATTATCCTCCATACCTCACACAAGAAGCACAAGATTCTATATACTGAACAAAGGTTAGGAAATTCAATTGCCTTATATAAAGTCTCAAATCACATCAATTCCAAAGCTTTTTCATTTCGATGACACTCCAATTCATCAAAATCTATTCAAATATAGCGTCACAATTATATAATGAATCTACTGACGCTAAAATCAATTAATCGGGTAAAAAGGGTAAAACGGTCCAAAAGTTTCATCGCCAGAAAATTACCATCGGAATCTGGAAATTTATACATGAAAATGTTCCCAAGTTATAAGGAATTCAATGGCAAAAACCAATTCAAAAATGGAGTTATTATGAGGAAGAAATAGCATGCTAAAGTTTTCAAAATATATTAAAAACGCAGCAGCAAGATCACGAATTTTACCTCAAATGATGCACCAAAATCAATTTCTAAAACTACCATGGTGTTCTGCATGGAAAAATATACAATTTAGCCTTTTGAATTGCTCAAATCTGATCAAAATTGAGAGAGAAATCGTTGGTTGAAGTTTGGGGAATACTCGCTTTCTTGGAGAAAATCCTCAATCTTCGT
>JAPFFP010043484.1:0-13198 GCA_026153255.1 Solanum medicagineum | reverse complement strand
ACCATATCAGGTTCTGAAAGCTGTCTTAGGAATGTCCTTCTCTCTAACTTTAAGTTGATGATACCTAGATCTAAGATCTATCTTGGAAAAATAGGAAGCACCCTAAAGTTGGTCGATAAGTCATCAATTCTGGAAAGAGGATACTTGTTCTTAATGGTAACCTTGTTCAACTGACGGTAATCTATGCACACCCGAAGAGAACCGTCCTTTTTACACATGAAAAGAATTGGAGCACCCCAAGGTGAAATGTTTGGTCTAATGAAACCCTTATCTAAGAGATCTTTCAGCTGTAACTTTAACTCTTTTAGCTCCGAAGGAGCCATATGGTATGGGGGAATGGAGATAAGCTGAGTATTTGGACGAGTGTCTATCCCAAAGTCTATCTCCCTATCAGGAGGGACTTGGGGAAGATCCTTGGGAAAGACTTTTGGGAACTTAATCACAATGGGAACAGACTGAAGAGCTGGTGCCTCGGCACGAGAATCCTGAACTCTGACTAGGTGATGTATACACCCCTTGGAGATTAACTTTCTAGCTTTGAGATATGATACAAATTGACTTTTAGGAATGACTAAGCTACCCCCCCCACTCTAAGACTGGTTCGTTAGGAAACTGAAATTTGACTACTCTGGTTCTGCAATCTATGGAGGCATACCCAGCATGAAGTCAGTCCATGCCTAGGATGACATCAAACTCTACCATATCTAACTCCACCAAATCAGCTATAATAGTCTTATAATAAATGGAGACTGGGCAGCCCCTATAGATTCTTTGGGCTAAGATAGACTCTCCAGTAGGAGTAGAAACACTGAAAGGCTCAAGTAAGCATTCTGGACTGACCCCAAACTTCATAGCTATATACGGGGTTACAAATGACAATGTGGCTCCTGGGTCTAATAATGCATAGACATCATAAGTAAAGATTTTGAGCATACCCATAACCACATTTGGTGAGTTCTCCTGCTCCTGTCTGGTTCCCATGGCATATAAGCGGTTTGTACCCCCGCTTGTCCCTATTGTAGTGCCCCTATGAGGTGGCTTACCCTGCGCTGCTGAAGAAACTATCTGTGATATGGTATTTCTTATATTCTACTTCCCCATAGGATAATCCTTCAAGAAATGTCCCACCTGACCACACTTGAAGCAACCATTTGTGCCCACAAGGCACTCTCTGAGATGAGACCTACCACACTTACCACAAGTAGGATAGCAGTTTGGTCCTTGAGCTACACTACCCTATGACTGGCTGCCCAGAAATCTTCGGTGATGTGATCCCTGCTCATTCCTGACCCTTAGTGCAAGTGCACTGGCGGATCAAGGTGCTGGTCCAGCTGTCTTAGGTTGGAAAGATGAGTGACCTCCACCTCCAGTCCCTCTTTGCCTAACTCCTAGCCTGATGTCTTGGCCCTCTTGCTCCTGAAATCCTCCCTATCCTGCATATTTTCCTCTTACACCTGCTGTACATACGTCATCTAATGGGCTATGTCCATATCTCCAATCGACATCGCATTCCTGTCCTCTCTCTTAGTCATTTAAGAGAGCCTGAACACGAAGAGATCCGTCCTAGTACGCATATCTGCCACCATAGCTGGAGCGTGACGGGACAACTGAGTAAACTTGAGGTTGTACTCCCATTCACTCATATTTTCCTGCTTCAAGTTCAGAAATTCTCTCACCTTAGCCTGCCTCATCTCTCTGGGAAAGTACTGTCCCAAGAAGGCCTCCTCAAACACTGCGCAAGAACTACTGGTGCCCCCTTTGCCTTGCTCTTCGTCCACTAATTGAACCAAAGTCTAGCTACCCCCTTGAGCTGGTAGGCAGCCAACTCAACCCGATCAGTATCAGCTATACGCGTCACCTGAAACACCTTCTGGAGCTCCTCAATAAAGTTCTCAGGATCCTCCTTCACATCAGACCCCAAGAAGTCTAATGGGTTTATTCACAGAAACTCCCTAACTATGGCGGTATCTGCCTCATCATTCCTACCATCTCCCTGGCGACCTCTCCGAGTAGTGAATGCCTGAGCCAAAGTCTGAATGGCCTGGCAAAGTTCTACGTTAGATATGTTAGCTTGTTGTGGCTGCGCCACAGGCACAACTGGGCCTCTAGGCTCCTCAGGGATTCGGCCAGGCTGGTTTGTGTTCCTTCTGGCTGGGCGTCCTTTTCCTATTATTGGTCTGTTTGCTCTGCGAGGAGGCATGATTTGAAAAACACGGCGTGAACGCACGAGTTAGAAAGGACTTCACAGAGATATACTCTGAAGCACAAGAAAAGGAATAACAAGTAATTATGACACTTCCTAATGTCCCGTAGCCTCCTATTATAGATGTGGTGTGCTTCATACCCATAATACGGACTATACTAGACATGGTTCCATAGACTCCCTAGGAATCTTGAACTTTGTGCTCTGGTACCAAGTTTGTCATGCCTCGAGCCTCCACCCTAGACGTGGCCGGCACTCCGAAACCACTCTGGTTCCAAATGAACCACTTAGCCTGGCTACTTACTCAGCGGAAGACTCATAATAGTGGAAAAATCCATAAAAGCAATAATATGATCTAAAACTGTCTGCATAAGCTGAACAGGAAACTTCTAAGGAATATCTGAATGAACTAGAAATTGATATACGAATACATGTTCTATAGAACCTCTACTAAATTATCTAAAAAAGCTACTGAGATAGGCCCCAAGTAGCTAGAACTGAGATAAAATTGAAAGGAAATAACATAATCCATAGAGCCTCGGATTGAGAAGATGACTCACCAAAACTGATAGCTATCAAGTTCTCAATGAAGTGGCTGCTGAGGAAATCTATCACCTGCTTCTGCATCATAAAATGATACAGGTACTAAGAACATCAGTACGTGAAATGTACGGTGTGTAAGATGGCCAAAACGTTTAATAGGGATATAATAATGTATCTCAAAAGGCATAATCATAATACATAAGTGAAACAACAATAATCATAAGACTTGTATGCTGAAAATAACAAGCAGAAAACTGATAAGTAAAACTTAGTTTCTGAGCTTGGGGAGTTTCTCTGACCGACAACCACCACTATGTGCTTTGTGGTGACACAGCGTCTTGCCCGAGTTGTCAAAGTCGTCCTGTACTTTTCTGGGGTAGGGGACAAATAACAAGGGGAGTGGATCCATCCCAAAACAGGGCCATTTCAGTGGCTTATGAGGAAGGTACTATAGTACAATCTTATCCCATGCTGGCTATATAGTTTATGAGTTTGAGTAATTTATTCTACTCTCACCCATATCGGTGTTCAATACTACTCCCAAAATACTTTATATAGCTCATACATAATTGATCATAAACTCTTGAAATCTGACTTTTCTTGGGGACCTAGCCCATCTTATTACTTAGTTTTCTAACAGAAATCTTTAACGTTACTGAAACTAGTCTCTTTCATGTACTTCCAAACATACTAGATTTCTCAACTAACGTACCAAGAATTCTTTAAAAAAATCATTCTTTAATATATAATGTACTCAGCTAAAATGCAAGAATGATTCAAGAAAAGGATTCTTTAACTTGTCTTAAACTATAAGCTTCTTGGGTGTTCATGAAAACCCATATGAAAATCATAGGGAAATCTTTTATAACTTTAAATCTTGAAATCAATAATTCAAATAACAATTAAAGAATCAAGAATCATCAATCTTTATCAAAAATATATGCATACATAAAGAAATTCACTAACTTTACAGGATTTACATGAATGTAACTTCAATCAAGACTTGCACTTACTTCTGGGATGAAAACTAAATTTATACTTTCTAAAATATTATAAAATAATAATTTTAGAGTGTCCTTACATACCTTGGAATGGTTTCTTGGAAGATTAGAAGAATGATCTTGAATCCCTAGTGTTCTTGAATTCTATGCTTGAAGTTCTGGAAAGGGTTTCTTGCTCTTAACGTATGAATGAGAAGACAAAAATACATTTTTTTGAACTTTAATCGACTTTAGACTGACTTAGTTTAGGATATGGGGTATGGAAAAGGTAAATTTTACCCCTCCCCATTAAAAAAAAACAGGTCTGATTTACACTAGTGCGCGTCGCGCACTAGTGTTAGAAATCAAATTTTCGCAAAACTCAGCTTTTCGTTGAAATTCTGGAAAAACACTAAGTGTAACTCCGGGTTCTCTCCACTTTGTGGAGAGGACGCAAACCCTCACTATTTCTGAACTTTTTTGGAAAAAATTAGTTCGCATTTTCTCGAGTTTTTGTCGAGTCGAGACCATTTTTGGACTCAATTTTTCGCATTAATCGCAAATCCGATCTCGAATTTGCAAACGAAGCAAGGGAAGACATGTTACACATAAGGTCAATTCTAGGGGTATTTTTATCATTTCAAGAGGTGTTACATTGGACCTACATCTTTTCATGATGCAGATACAAGTAATAAAGGACTTCAATCGGCACATTGTTGAGGTCCACAGATCAGTACATTTCCAGAGTTGGTGAGCGCTCTTTTCTTAGTATATCTTTTTCTTTCTTTCTTTGATTTGGGTGTTCATGGCATGTCATGAAACCATTTAAACTTATTTTGGTATTTTTCCACTCTTTCCAAGCCTAAAATTAATATTTTTACACCTAAATAAAGCCCTAAACATGTTAGTTCAATATTTTTATGCTAAATCACTCTCTCAAATACAGAAGCAAGGTTTCAAAAGAGAAAAAGATTATTGTTTGAAGACAAACTTGACAATTCTTCCATTCTTTTTCAAGGTTCAAAACTTCCAGTAATGTAAGGCTAACCAAAACATGGATTTTGTTCTTCCATGTTCCTCAAAACCCCAATTGATGGAATTGTGAGTAAATCGAGTCTCCTACGGATGTTTCTTGAAGATTTTTCTTAAATTCTAAAGTACTTCTATATAATCTTGCATGAATTACCGTTTTTATGAATTAAATGATTTTGTGATACTATATGAAACCTAGCATGATTTCTTATCATTTTCAGATATTTACTTACATGAGCATGCATGAGCATAATTTGGGTCTAAAGAGTCTATGAGATCCCCAAATGCTTTAATTCAACATTTGTTTTCCTAAATTCCATGAGTTAGAACGATGCATGATTGAGTCATTATGAGTCAAGAGCTGAACCTTAACATGATGTAACTAAAGGGTTGATCGTTGATGTGATGAGTTAAGTTGATAAATGTTCAATGAGACTAGATGAAAAAGTTAACCATAGGGTTGATGTCTTATGAGCATATTGAGTCTTGGGAGGAGTATTAAGCACTGAATTGAGTAAGAGTAAGTCTAACTCGAACTCAATAACTACGTAGCTAGCGTAGGAGAGGATTGAATTGTAAAACCTAATGTTTCTTATTGACCCAAAATGAGGACTTGATGTTACAAATTTTGGATCCATTGATGGGTTGTCCATACCCCAGCAAGGTATAAGATGGATGTGGCAATGACATCTATTCAGTGTATCATCACCGACTCATAGGTGATGGTTGTCGGTTAGAGAAACTCCTAAATAGGCCTTTATAGTACTCTGAGTGGATGAGACATAGATGATAGATGAGTAGGCATTGTCTAAATTACATTCTTACTTCAGACTTTTGACATGATGATTCAGTTTCCTATTTCTTGAGTTGAGTTATTTGGATGATGTTATTCTTCCTTTACATGTTTTGTTCTGGCATTTTACATACTCGTATATTCCACGTACTGATGTTCATTTGGGCCTGCATTTTTTCATGATGCAAAGACAGGTATTAGTGGTCATCAGCAGGTGCTCCGTTGAGGACCTACTTGCTTTCAGTTGATTGGTGAGCCCTCCCTACTCTCGGAGGACACTATGTTTTCATTCTAATTTGAGTTAGACTTATCTTATTTTATTTAGGGGTAGTCATGGGTTTGTCATTTACACCATTATTTAGGTGTTTTAAAGGCTTCATAGACTAGACTGTTGATGTAATGATTGAATGTTATTATTGACTAGTTTCTTTCACACTAGTCTTACTGAATAGATGGATAAATTGTTTTAGCCTTTGGCCTTTATTTATTATTTGTCATCTCTTTTCTTTAAGTATTCTTATTCATGGATGTCTTTCACTACTACAATGTTATTGAATGAATGTGACGAGGCCGAGTGGTTTGCTTAGGTACTAGCAATATTCTCTAAGTGACGGCCTTGCCAAGGGTACCCTCATGGGGCATGACAAACTTGGTATGAGAGTCATTCTTATGTCAACCTTGTCGATTTAGATCAGAGTTCAACTGAGTTTTGATAAATCTCAATGAGGCGGGGGAAACCTCAGTGCTGAGTATAGGCGAATCCCATGTAGTGGGGTAAACCTCAGCGAGGACGTTGAATTCATAGAGGGGGTGCATGTAGCAGCCCACCTTGAGATGAGAAGTCCCACATCGGCAAAACACAAGAGAAATTTTGGGTATATAAGCAAAGGACTAGTTTATATACTGTCAGACATCTTTTGGTTGAGCCCGAAGAGACAAATTCATGATGGACTAGGCCCAAGAACGGAAAATACTTCACAGTGTTGGGCCAGATTGTTACATTCTTATATATGAATAGATTCAAAACGATAAAGAATAATGCTCACATTACATGAATCAATATTGAAATGAGCTACTTATTACAATTTATAAGTTGGATTGGTAGTCAATTATTATCTGTCTACATAATATGCGTAATTAATTATTTATCTATTGTAGAGATATTTGACTTACCAAGTACACTTTAAGGATGAGGCTTGGTAAGAAGTCTCTAGTAGCTATCTCTAGTTTCATAGCTACGTACCATCGTATGTTGCCTTACCTAGCTATTTAATCTATATATAGACCCATTTATGAGATACAATCTACCTCGGCAAGTAGTATTCCTTTTATCTAATGTAGGATCAACATGGAGATTCCATCATGTAGCTCAAATGATCCTACTGCTAGTTATGGTTAATATCCCATACATGAGTATACTTTCAATTCACTTATGCTCTTTACATTTTTATAATGATTATTGAATAGCATTGGTGTTGTTCATACTTTACTTCATGTTATAAATGGATTTCTTATCATGTCTTTTACATGATCAATTGCACAGCATGGCATGTTACTTATTGCATTGCTCATATACTTAGTACCTTTCATGTACTAACATATACTTGTTTTGCCTACATTGTATTATAGTATAAGGTTTGATGATCTCCCTTACCTTGTTCGTGGTTCATGGATAGATAATCTTTTGAGTTCACTTGACTTGTTGAGTCCCATACTTAAGGGATAACCATTTGTAGTTTATTATTTGGTTGATTTCATTTCTTTTTATTAAGGTGAGCTAAGGCTTGTCCTATGCCCTCACTTGAATCACTAGAGGCATATTAGACAAATTGTAAGATGTATCCCCATTTATTCGAGCGTTGACTTATCCATTCCATTATGGGCTTTCGTAGTTTGAGACTTTACTTCTGCATTTTTTATGTCATTTATATTTCTTCTTACCTTTGTATACAATGAATGATAAGTGGCTTGGTTAAGGTTTCTCGAGACCTTGATCATTGTGTTATGTCTAGGAACTAGCTTGGATCATGACAGAGTGAGCCACTTGTGACTAAAGGTTGGGTTTTGTTCCACATTATCCTATTATGTTGGTAAACTATTAGATATAGGATTTTTGAAAATTCCTTAGCCACAATTTGAGTTTGGGCGTATTACTCCTATTTGAGATTGAGCCCTGACTATTCCACTAGCCACGATTTGAGACCAGGCACATTGCTCTTAGTCAGGTTTGAGTCTTGACCATTCTCTTTGGCTATGGTTTTTGTCTTTGCATATCACTTACTCGGGTTCTAGTCTTGGCTGCACTTTAAGCCCTTAGTTTAAGTCCTGACTGATTGCCTTTAGTCAAATTCGAGTCTTAACATTATTATCCTAATGGATTCTTTAGAGTTACTTATCTGTGGTTTGTATTTAGGGTTATAGTCCTTGTGATCCAGTAATGTATGTAGTCTCATCTAGGATTAGCTTTAGCTCTTTTGTGTATTCATCGGGCTTATGCGAGTTCTTTAGGTTATTTTCATTTTAATTGCGTAGAAGTGTACCTTTGGGTATATGAGGGTCCAGTTGGGTTATAATTAGTCATTTTACTTTATATCACTACTTTATGTTGATCGGGATTAGTCCTATCGCTACCTTACCTTCTTTCCTTCTTGATACCATTTTACTCCTCACATTACATTGTATATTTATTTTCCACGCTCAGTCAGCCTATGATGCCTAGTGAGTACTTTTATTTGGTACTCATGTCACACTTTGTATCTATTTTCCTAATGCAGATCTAAGCACCAACCAACAATGTTGATCTTGTGGATAGTAGTTGGGATCTTCGGAGATCGAGGATGAACTAATGACGTCTTTGCTAATTTTACTCGTTTGCATTTGTATATAATTTTCTTTACTAGTCCTTTGCATTCGAGACAAGTCTCTACTTGTTTACCTATTTTTGAGTCTGTACTCTCTTTTGTTGCTTTGTATCATTGTCCACCAAGTCGCGGATTACACCTTGTATTATTATATATAGTTATGTCATTACTTCTTTTCTACTATGTATTTCCTTATTTTGTTGTTATTTCCTTTGATTTTGGATTTCAGCCCACTAGCCTGTTTACTTTTCACTCTGCGCCAGAGGCAGAGCTACATAGATGTGATGGGATTCATTTTTTATTGAAAAACTATACTATATATATAGGATCTATTATTTAGAATTACATGTATATATGTAGTGATGAACCAGTCCATTTTCTTTGTTATTTCTAAACAAATAAAATATCCATTTTGTTTGAAGAGCTACTGAGATTTATATATTTATTATTATATACTAGATATTGAATAATGAATTTCTTTTCTATTTTCATAAAATTAAGTAAAACTTATAACTTTTTTAAAGTTTTCATAATTAAAATTTATTTTTTAAAAATTTATTATCTTATTTTAATAATTGTTTTGTACAGAATAATATGGAATAATAACCTATATATATAACATTGATGGATTCAAGACTCATAATTAAATTTTAAATAAATATTATCCCATATTCTAATATGGGGAACTTTCATAAATAGTCTATGCTTGAAACTTAGAGGGTGTTTGCATGGGTTTATAAGCTGGTCAAAACTACTTTTAAGCTCGTTTTAGCTTTTGGAAGTTTTTGACAAATTTTAAAATGACTTAAAATAAATTTAAAATAAGTCAAAAGTTAAAAATTGGTCCCCCCTAATTTTTCCTTTTTAGCTTAAAAGTTATTTATATTTGACCAACAAATTTACTTTTTTAGCCTTAACGTTTGTTTATAATTTCTATATTATTTTGATGATACTTTTTTTCTATTTTTTTCTTTCATTTTTTTAAAATTTTGCTCTTTCTTTTTTTCCTTGCTCTTTCTTTCTTCCATTTTTCCTTCTTCCTATTTTTTCTTTTCTTCTATTTTTTCTTCTTTTTCTTGTTCTTTCTTTTTTTTTTTTACTTCTAAATTATTTTCTCCTTATTTTATTCTTTTTATAAATTATTTCTGGTAAAGAAGAAATATAGCCATTACTTATTACTAATATCATTTTTAAAAAATAATCAAATATTTCATGTATTTTATTAAAATTATATATTTTAAAAATTAAAATAACTTAGACATGTAAATTAACTTATATAATCAATTTATATTGAAGATGAATTAAAATAAATTAATTCTAATTTAAGCTAATCTATAAACAAAAGTTTAGAGTAATAATTAACATTCTACAATGTGTGACAGTTTAAGGGTATTTTAGACATTTTAATTAAAAAAAAAAAGTGCTTAACAACATTTTTGTGCCAAACATATTAATAACATCTTTTGTAGACTAAACACTTTTATCCAAACACGTGACTGGATGAGTTGGAATAGGAATGAAGAAAAAAATAATATTTTCAAAATATGAAATTTTTTTAAAAAAATAAAATTCTAATCTTATTTTATTTTTAAAATAATAATAATTTTTTCTTGGGGTGGGGGATGGGAGAAGGGGGGGATGTGGTACGGTTGAGATAAAAAAATCAATTTGAAATTGGATAAGAGTTTTAAAAAAAAAAATCCTTAATTTCTTGAAAGAAAAATAACTTAATTTAGAAAATATTTTTCAACAAATATTTAAGCCAACCAAACATGAAAAAATTAAAAAATATTTTTTCTCCATGAATGCCGAACTTTTCTAAGCAAATCGAATGGGGGTTTAGAATTACTACCGAGGCAAATATAGACCCCATTATAACCTACATGGATTTTGTGTTGGGACAATTTGTAAGAATGAAAATGTAAATTTGCTAATAACCTTAACTGGCAATTTAATAAACTTACCATGATATTAATTCAAGATACCAATTCTTTTCCATTCTTATTAATCAGGCAAATCTGATGAAATCCTTTTTGTGTGATCAAATCTAAAAAAAGAGGAAAATGAATTAATAAAGGAAATATTTTTTTCCAAAAGAGTGAGCAAACCTGAACATGTATATAAATACAAATGAAGAATGCAAAAGGAGAACAAAAAAATGACTTCCAAGTCCTATTTCAGAATAGCCTTTGTTTTTGGCCTCGTATTTGTATGCACTAATGCTAAGGAGAAGGTCTTTGATGTCCACTCCTATGGTGCAAAAGCAGATGGGAAGACAGATGATAGTAAGGTAAGAACCAAACAATTTACTGTTTAATTGTTTCAATCACAAACACGTTCAATTTTCTTTTAGAGGATTTTTCAAAAAGAGTAAATATTTGAAACATAATAAGGCAAAATTAACTATTGTTTGCTAAAGCCTGAATTTATAGCTACATATTATAGGAGAGATGCGAGCGAGATCGAGAGAGAGGTGAATCGTATCTGTATATTTGTCAAATTGTATGTGTATATATATATATATTTGTATATCTGGCAAGCGAGATTGGGAGAGGGAGGAGAGAGGCGAGCAAGAGAGGGTAGAGAATAGAGAGAGACGAATTGTATATGTATATCTGTTAAATCGAATATGTATATCTGTCAAATAATTGTATATATGCAACTGGTAAGCACATGTATTTGTATATATAGCAAGAGATTGGTAAGCACATGTATTTGTATGTATAGCAAGAGATTGCAGAGAGAACCGAGAGAGCCGAGAGAGAAATTAGCAATAAAACCCTAACTATAGCTATAAATTGTAAAAAAAAAAATCAAATTATAATATAATATAATGCAAATACATATTATATATTTGACTAATTACGTAATTCATCTTTTTTTTACCCGTCTCTCTTATTAGCTTGGCGCTCCTTGAAAATCTACTTCCTTTGGTCGATTTTACTTAATTATCCTATGCACTCCTTATGATTCTTTAAATTTTTTTTAATCGCAATTAATTATTATTCGTTCTTACTACATTAGTCTTTGTTACAATTTATTAGAACAAGAGTAAAGATAGATTAACAAATGTTTTGAGCTAATTATTTAGACAATCACAACAAGTAAAATTTACCCAAAATAGGATTAATAAGGCACATATTTTAGTAAATTACCTTTATTGATTGTTCTTTAAAAATTCTATTTTCAGTACAAGTAATTTATGCAGTTATTTAATAATGAGGGGAATATAGAAAGGAAATTATTGTTAGGAGTATTAGGCGATAGCGGAAGCGTGATAAGGATCGGGATTGATATTGATAAGTATAAATAAATTGGGCAAGGTAGTAAATGGAGACACAGATTTAACATGGTTCACCCAATCAATAGGCTACATCCACGGACGACGACGAGCAAAATATCACTATAATGGAGAAGTGTACAACAAAACCTCACTGGGCCTAAGCACTATGAGGATATAATTTTTGTGTATCACTCAGTGATATGTGTAGAGTGGAGTGATAAAAATAAAAAGAGTATTACAACACTCACAAAATACACAATGTGTATCTCACAAAATTCTTAGGCTCCTCTCTAACTCTGAATCTCTTAAATCTTGTGTGTTAAACTAAGGAGCAAATGCTCCTTTTTATAGAGAAAAGTTTGCATCAAAGTTGACAACTTAAGTTGCCAATTTTGAATAGCAACAATATGCATACAAGTTGGCAACGTAAGTTGCCAACTTTGAATAGCAATCTTCAACCAATAAGAATTGTGAAATTT
Source organism: Solanum medicagineum (assembly GCA_026153255.1). NCBI lineage: Eukaryota > Viridiplantae > Streptophyta > Magnoliopsida > Solanales > Solanaceae > Solanum > Solanum medicagineum. The sequence goes on along the minus strand of JAPFFP010043484.1, from coordinate 1,024 downwards.
GACAATTCTTAGCATGTGGGCCAGATTTCAACAATCTCCACCTTGGACCACGTTTTACAAAATGCTCATCGTCGTATAAAGCTCTGAAGAGTATTAGATGCTGAGAACACCAACTAAGTTCAAGTAATGTTTAAACTTAACAATAGGCAATGACTTGGTTAACATATCTGCTGAATTTTCAAATGTGTGAACTTTCTTTACAGTAATCTCTCGGCAGCAATAGTATCTCTGATATAATGGTATTTAATACTGATATGCTTTGTCTTGGAGTGGTAGGCATCATTCTTGGTAAGATGACTAGCACTTTGACTATCTGAAAATACAACAGTTGTATCCTGCGTGACACCAAGCTCAATAACAAGACCACGTAACCAAGTAGCCTCTTTTACACCTTCTGTGGCTGCAATGTACTCTGCCTCTGTAGTAGACAAAGCTGCAATAGATTGCAGTGATGATTTCCAACTGATAGCACTGGAACATAGATTGAAGATGTAACCAGAGAGAGACCTTCGTTTATCGAGATCACCACCATAATCAGAATCAACGAATCCAACAACGTCATGTGACGTTGCCTTGCTTCTATCAAACACCAAGCCAAGATCAGAAGAACCTTTCAAATGTTGAAAGATCCATTTAATAGCATCACAATGAACCTTTCCAGGATTGTGCATATAGCGACTCACCATACTAACCGCATATGCAAGATCGGGTCTAGTGAAACCATTGCATACATAAAACTACCAACAACACTAGAATAAGGAACATTTGACATACGTTCTTTCTCTTCCTCTGTCTTTGTACAATGATCAGATGATAACTTGAAATGAGCATCAAAAGGTGTAGAGACGGACTTGCACGAGTCCATATTGAATCTGTAAAGAATTTTATGAATATAATTTTTCTGAGACAGAAATAACTTCCCAGCTTGTTGATCCCTATGTATCTCTATGCCAAGAATCTTCTTTGCTGCACCAAGATCTTTCATCTCAAACTCCTTACTGAGTTGAGATTTTAAACTGTCAAT